>CALNVZ010000174.1:78047307-78098607 GCA_940671915.1 Paracentrotus lividus | reverse complement strand
CTCTAATTTTAAGTTTGATTTGGCGCCCCAAAATTTAAGGTCGATTTGGCGTCCCACCTATGTTGAAGGTCAATTTGGCGCCCCTATGTTTAGCTCAATTTAGCGCCCCTTAGTTTGAGGTCCATTCGGGCACCCTAAGTTTATTGGCGTTGCTTAGTTTACTATCGATTTGGCGCCCCCTAAATTTTTTTAAGGCGCCCCCTTCCCCTCCCCCTTTTCAATTTGGCGCCCTTACTAGTTTAAGATCGATTAGGCGCCCCCTCAGCTTCAGGTCAATTTGGCGCCCATCTAAGTTTCGGGTCAATTGCGCCCCTACGTTTAAGCTCAATTGGCTCCCCCACGTTAAGCTCATTTTGGGCCCCCCTAAATTAGGTCATTTGGCGCCCCGCCTTAAATTGGTAAGGTCGATTGGCGCCCCTATAAGTTTAAGGTCAATTTGACACCCCGGTTTACTGTCGAATGCGCCCCCCCCCACTAAATTAAAGGTCGATTTGGCGCCCCTAAATTTAAGGTCGATTTGGCGCCCCTATAAGTTTAAGGTCAATTTGGCCCCCTTAGTTTACTGTCGATTTGGCGCCCTAAATTTACTGTCGATTTGGCGCCCCTAAATTTAAGGTCGATTTGGCGCCCCCCTAATTTTAGGTCGATTTGCACCCCTAAGTTTAAGGTCGATTGGCGCCCCCTAATTTTAAGGCGATTTGGACACCCCTAAGTTTAAGGTCAATTTGGCGCCCTTAGTTTACTGTCGATTTGGCGCCCCCCCCCCCACTAAATTAAAGTCGATTTGGCGCCCCTAAATTTAAGGTCGATTTGGCGCCCCTATAAGTTAAGGTCAATTTGGCGCCCCTTAGTTTACTGTCGATTTGCGCCCCTAAGTTTAAGGTCAATTGGCACCCCTAGTTTTACTGTCGATTTGGCGCCCCCTAAATTAAGGTCGATTTGGCGCCCCCCCCCTCTAATTTAAGGTCGATTGGCACCCCTAAGTTTAAGGTCAATTTGGCGCCCCTTAGTTTACTGTCGATTTGGCGCCCCCCCCCAAATTTTTTTAAGGGCGCCCCCTCCCCTCTCCTTTTTCCCCTTCCTCTCTCTCCTCTCTCTCTCTCTTTTTTTTTTTTTTTCTTCTTCCTCTTTTCCCCTTTTTTCCCTTCCTCTTCCCCCTTTTTTCCCTCTCTTTTTTTCTCTCTTTTTTCTCTTTCTTTTTTTTTTTCTTTTTTCTCCCTTTTTCTTCCTCTTTCGGCGCCCCCTGCCGCCCCCCCGGCCGGGGCCCGTAAAGCCCCCCCCCAGAATACGCGCATGAATGGTGGTGTAAATCAAATAAAACTGAATGGGTCTGAAACCATGGTTCTATGGGCGGTCATAAGGGCCATAAATAATGACTCTATAAATTAACAAATAAAGTGAAAAATAAGTAATTTATGACATTTGATTTGACGATTAACCGTATATTTTGCTTAAATTGACATTGGGCTTTTAGTTTATATTTTCTTGCTAATTTATGGAGTATGGAAAAACACTGTATTTCATTATGTCATATCGTTTTACAATTTAGGAATTTTGGTACTTAATATCCTTCTGACATTTAATGGCTATCACCGTAAATGGTAAAATATTACAAGTGTATTGTGTGTATTATCTTTGTTTTAAAGTTATTAAGATTATTAAGTTATAAAGCCACAATCTTAATCTGAAATTGGAAGGAAAAGGGAAAAAGGAAGAAAAAAAAAAGAAGGAGAAAGCAAGGAAAAAGAGAAGAAAGTGACAGAAGAGAGAAAAAGAAAGAGAAATATAAAATAGAAAGGGAAAGAGAAAGAGAAAATAATTCGAAACATGCAACACCGGGCGAGACTCACAATGGGCGCCGCTTGATTCCAACATCGACTGCGCGGAGAGGGGGGGGGGTATTGTCGGGGTAATTGTCCGGGGGGTAATTGTCCTTGGGGGTAATTGCCGGGGGTATTTCCGGGGTAATTGTCCTCGGGGGTAATTATCGGGGGGTAATTGTCCGGGGGTGATTGTCCAGGGGAATGTCCTAGAACCGTTTAATATACCAACTGATGATCTAAGTTTTAAAAAATGGAAATAATAATGATAATAGTTAGGAACTCTAACAACCCAGCACAGGAGCTTATTGGCTGATCCAGGAATTGAGGTATCCTTTGAAACAAGTGCTTTGAAACGATACTGAAGCTCGGGACTGCCAATCAAATCAAATCAAATCAAATCAAATTTATTGAAACAAAAAAAAATCCGCATTTCGGATTATCTTCAATACAAACATAACAAGAGAAAACAAAGAAAATGGAACAAAAAATGTATACATACATAAAATTAACGTAACAAATAAGAGCTGACATAATAATACATCATTGTATATATATATATAAAACGGAAATTATACAGAAATACGTACATTTTATATCTACGGGACCTGCCAAGCTCTATTTAGGGGAGGTTACTCTTTCATTATACATATTACTAACGCTAGTTACTAAAATTTTACTTATGTCATAGTCGTTACTCTTCATTATTAATCTAAATTGATCGGTTTCATCCATATCTTTAAACGAGGGTATAATAGCATGTATTGTATTAAATAAATTTTCTCTGTGATTATTAAAAGTTGGGCATGACATATAAAGTGAAATTCTGTTTCAACTTCTTGAGAGCATTTGGGACATATACGCTTATTTATTTCTAGTTGTTTATGTCTCCCCTGCTCTATCATCAGTCTACTATTGCTTATTCTTAATTTTAGGTAATTCTTAATATGTAACTTTTCAATGTCCAATAATAAATATTGTTCTATGTTATACGTATGTTTTAAATCTTTGTATGTCCTCAGTTTACTACAGTATACATCACTACTTTCATCAAAAATTCTTTTCCAATACCTAATATATCTTTCTTGAAGCTTCTTGCCCACTGAGTTTACAAGACATCTTATGGAAGGTCTTGAACTAGAAAGAGAAGTGAACTTTGAGCAGAGGACTTTTTGATAAATAGAGAATGGTCTGTAACCCTAGATTCCTAGAAAAGGTCTGGTTGCTTTTATACCAACAAACCATCAAGTTATATATTTAAAAAAAAATGAAATTATGATAGTAATGCTAATAATAACAATAATTAAGAACTGTAAGAGCAAGTCACAGAAGCTCCGTTGCTGATCTAGGAATTGAGGTGTCCTTTGAAACGATACAGAAGGTAAACTTGCTCGGAATGGCTCACTAAGTCTTGAACTAGAAATTTAAGTGAACAATAAAAAGGACTGATTTAATAGAAAACAGATAACCCTGGCTTTCTGGAAAAAGTCAGATTGCTGTTTAATTTACCAAGGGGAAACCAGTGCGGATCCAGGATTTCATAACAGGTGGTTGGGGGGGCCCAAAATCGGAATTTTATTCAGATTTTGGTACACCTAATTTTTTTTCTGTTACACCGGGCGAGGGAAAGGGTACACTCAATTTTTTCCTTGTAGCTGGTCGAGCGATAAGCGGGGGGGGGGGAGGGGGGGGGGGTCAATCGGCCGACTCATCGATTTTTACTTCGATTTTTTTTGTCTCCTCTCTTTTTTTCCCTTTTTTTTTTTTTTTTTTGGGCTTAAGGGGGGGGGCGCCCGTCGCCCCCCCCTGTATCTGTATCCGCGCCTGGGGAAACAACAAAGATGTAAGAGATGATAATAGCAATAATTTTAACCACATTATGTTGAATGTTACCTTAATAGATCTGTGCTCTGTAACATAAAATGTTCTTAGATCTTACGATTATTTTTAATCGTAAGTCTATTGGAAACTGTGGACTAAGAGTTGCGATCAGATTGATCGTATCTTTTTTTTTCAAATGTTACAAGGCATAGGTCTTGTATAAACTGCTCATATACCTATTGGAGGAAACCTGGGCTATGTGATCAGGGTTGCACTGATCACCACCTGGCTTTACTGAATACACGCAATCTCCTAGCTGCTGCTCAGTTCCATTACATCTGTAGTCATGATAAAAGATGGTTCCAGATAATGGTCCAAGAGACACCGGCTTCTCATCGCGTCCATATTGGTATCCCACCTGACGACATGTTACAATCGCTTCGGCTTCACTCCAATCAGAATCACATATCAAACCAGGTTCAAATCTGAATCGGTACTCCACCACTCCCTCATAGCTGGTAGAACCACTAAGAATTCTCATAATGACAGCTGGATCTGCATTAACAAATTTAAAGTACATATAAACAAAACCCGTAAACAGCTTTCGGAGAAATATGAAACATGGTTCACTTTAGACCAGTTTACTATTAAACATATTCAAATTTATCCATGTTAATTACCTGGCGACATAGTAACAAAGTATTCAAACAACCTGTAATAGAAGAATAACTACAGAACATGGAATCCGTTAAGTTGTTGCTATGTCAGGCAAGCCTTATGCAAGCATTCACGTTGTCGTTTACAAAGTTTGTTTGTTTACAAAGTATGAATAAAATTTGAATATGTATAAGTAAACTGGTCTATTTCATTCACTGATATTCCCTACCTCCACAGTATTTTTTAGCCTATTTTTGCCTTATAGTTTCCCTTTGTTTACAAAAAAAAAAAAAAAAAAAAAAAAAAAAAAAAAAAAAAAAAAAAAAAAAAAAAAAAAAAAAAAAAAAAAAAAACCCGACTTGGTCTGATTATTTTGAAAATGAACAAGCCTTCTTTTTTTCGAAAATATACACAAATAGTCATTGAAACTTTGGTTATGATTGTAACATAACAATTTATACAAAGGCTAAATAAAAAAAAAAAATGTCTCGCAGAAGGTTAAACTGGATAATAAAACTCACCTGGAAGATTGTGATTTAACTGTTTAGAGTCCTCATTGGTTATTCACAAAGTACACGTGCTGTTGGGTAATTTAATATTCGAATATTCATAATTTGATAATGAATATTCATTAACTTGAATTGATGTAGCGCTTGTATTTAACCATGAATCGTAACTACTAACCGTGAAAATCGCACCTTAAAGTATGGTATATAAAGCAAACCCTCTAATATCAAAAAATAAGTGTAGGATTATAGAATAATTTTTTTTATAAATAGGATTCGAACAAAGGATACAGTATATATATGAACCTCATGTTCATATATGATATGTTTAACTTATATTGGACAATTTTTTACTAATTTCAACAATTTAAAAACCAAATCTTTTAACAAGTATGTTTACCAATGTTGGTTAAAATTTGGTTATTTTACCACCGACTCTTTCTACGGAGATTAAGATTGGAAATACAAATGAGAGTAGACATGATACCTAGCGTTGCTGGCATCCGTTGCACCTAAAAATGATACATGTGACTGTATCAGGTTAGTGACTCGTACATCCCATGTATTGTCTACAGTCACATCCAATGTAAGTCTCAATTAATTAGGGGCTAATGTGGGTGCGTGTGGTAACCATTAGGCCTATCTGGAAGCATGATACAAATCGTGTGTACAATTTTATTAATGACCTGTATGATGTATTTTCCAAGTTTGGACACAAAAGGTAGATGATGGGTTGCTATTCGTCAACGCCGTAGTTATCTTATATCCTTTTGAACCTTACCTTAAACATACTGCACTTAATTTGTTTAAAATAACATATAGTAAGCAATAAATGTCCAAGAAAAAGATATATTTATACTGAAGTTCATAATATGGAAATAAGAGATTTTTGGTTAACATGATCGGTGGTGGATGCAGTGTTTGAAAATAGGAGGGGGGGGGTGGGGGCACCGCCGAAAATTTTCCGATTTTAACATGTACAGTCAACGATCGTTTTTTTTTTTTTTTAACATAAGGGGGCGTCCAGTATTCTATCTCTGCATCATAATCGTCTATATGCCTGAATTAAGATGCACACAGTTTGCAATCAAGTTATATGCACACGTATACTGTAGCGCATGGATCATTTTTATTGAATACGCTTCACTTACCGGGCTTGACTGGCGGGTAATGTGCAGCTCCATGGTGAGACACTGTAATGGCTCCAAAAATGACAGAATATCTCAGTATTACCGACATTTTTAAGTAAACATATCCCGCCATGTAAAATACATCTCAGTTATTTTCATGAATGATATCGTTCACATATCAGCCAGCCGTCCGCACCTATAGGTCGCGTCTTCAGAGGTTGATGATAGTGGATGGGTAAATCGCCTTTAGTCGGGGTGGGGGTGGGGCAGTTTGAAATTAGTTTAAATATAGGCCTGTATTAGTAAAGGTTAGACGAAACCCATCGAATAAGAAAAAACCAAAGTCATACTAGTAGTTGTAGGTGATGCTATATGCGAAACATATCCCCCCCCCCCTCCATATTCCCTCTGGTCCAACTTCCCCCTATTTAATCCAATTTTGTGATACCACTTATGAGTAAGTGCTTTCCCATGCTTGAAATCCGCGAATTGCCCCCTTTTATATCTTATTCATGAAGGAATAGAAATTCATAGCATTCTTCTGAAATTATCCTTTAGCTATAATACCAATTTCCATATCGGCTCTCTTAATATTCATGACCTCATCTCTATATGATATCTTTATCTCACTGTACGCTTTCTCCAGACTGTTTCATATATACTTTTCTTTGTATATCTTCCTGATAATCTTTCTCTTGCTGCATTCTATTTTTTTCTATCCTCTTCATATACCCTTGTTGCTCTACATGTATAACAATCTCTCTATCCTCATTCTTACTTGCCATACATCATTTCTCTTTCTTTTCACCTTTCTCTAGCTAAATACTAATTTCTCGTCCCTCTTGCTTACTATCCATCCCTTCTTATCCTCTTTCGTGATACTATCTCATTATCTTCTGTCTTTCTCTGTTCACCTTTCTCTCTCTGCACATAAACTTGTCTATCGTCTTTCATACTTTATGTATCTCCTTCCGCTCTTTCTCTCTCAATCACTCTCTCTCTCTCTATCTCCTTTTTCACAACAGCGTTACCCTTCTTTTTATGTGTCCATCTATATTTTTAACATCTTGCACTCTCCTTTGCTTTTTGTCATTTCAGGATTTTTTTTTGTCAAATTTATATATAATCCTACAATAATACATGTTCAAATACATACACCTTGATTAATAATTATTTTCAGTAATTGCAAATAATTTGATACCGATTTCATTTGTGTTTGTTTCAACGTTGATTTGTTTATTGCACCTGAACAACGGGGAGATCATATGAACATGATTAATATATTTCATTAAATACGTTGTAATGTATACAATGCGTATTTAGCACCTTCCTATATTCGAAATATAAACTGCAATTTTGAAATTCCGTGAAGTATATCATGTATATCATGACCTATTGAACAATATACCATGCAAATTGTGGCTGCGAATATTGTTTATTTTCCATCGAATACGCTATTTTGGTATAGATTTCCCACCAATTTCCATCCCCTTATTTTTTGTCTTTCACCATTGTATCGTTAGTTATGCCATGTCAATAACCGGACGTGCGTGTTTTGCAAGTGTATGTGCAGCCTGCATTGGGTATAGCTGGCAATTCCTGCGTTTTTCTCGTCTTTCGGCATTTTAAATTTTTTTTTGCAAGAGTACGGTTCTCTTCCCCTACATGTCTATAAAAAAATAAGAAAAAAAGCGCACATTTTTTTTGGAGAAATCAGATGCACGACCGGTCGTGACTGTGGGCAGTGATAAGCAAATGACTCAATGACAATTGCTCCGGCGATAATTGCTCCGCTCCAAATTCTATACACTAAACTCGAACAATCAACTTCAACCATGGACTTCACACTATATCCTACCCTAAACATAATACTAAATCTAGCATAAAGCCGGGAGCTTTTGTCGCTGAAGAAAATGTCATGTAACCTATTCGACTACTTCTTCTTTGATATTAAACTCGTCTAATCAAATACGTAAATGTGTTTAACCTATGATGTAACTACAGGAATTACTTGACTAATTACAAAAACATCCATTACTACATTACACACACACACACACACACACACCCACACACACACACAAAGATTCAAATAGCCACATTCGGTTTGGAAGGGTTGGGTTACAGATGCACAATCGTTTCCATATTCATTCAAATATACAGCTTAATCATAAGCATATGATCTGGTTGCATTTAGGCGGCAGTAATAATAATTAAATGCACGTGCCCCAAAACTCGAATCCATTTATCATTAAAAAAGAACCAAGACTACAATCAATTATGAGAGCCACATTAACAAACAAAATACATACATACATGTACATGTAAATACGTATACATAAAGAAGGTGCATTGTTATGGCAAGTTGCAGACGACACTTAATAAAGGAGAACACAATAAAATATAAATGTACACCAACAAGGTATTCGTAAAGAAAAGTTTACCAATGATACAATACCTGCTTTTACCTAGTTTTTGGACTGTACGGTACCAAACCAACATTTTAGAAGTGTTTGGTTTCATAGCATTTTCCATAGCAAGTTTCAACTATTGTCTCGCTGTAATTTCTGGTGAGCATGTCATTTCCTACATTCTTTTTATGAATAAAATATTGGAGAAATGGAACTGATTGCTCCATAATTCATCTAGCAAGATAATTGCCTGTCTAGTATGCCCAACCCCCAAATTCTTTTGAATGATTGACATTGCATTATTGTCATGTTGCCGGGTAAATGCCCTGCTTCAATCTCAGGTATACATAACCCCGAATTCATTTGGATGGTTGAAATAGTTTCATTGTCATGTAACGTGGTAAATCTCGAGCTGAAATACCAGCACAAGCTCGTATTATTCTTTATATCATGCGCGTATTCTGGTGGTGGGGGGGGGGGCTTTACGGGCCCTGGCCCCCCGGGTGGGCGCCCAAAAGGGCGTCAAAATGGCCTCAAAGGGCGCCAAATTGACCTTAGGGGGCGCCGAATCGAGCAAAATGTAAAAAACAAAACAAAACAACAACAACAACAAAAAAAAAAAAAAAAAAAAAAAAAAAAAAAAAAAAAAGAAAAAAAAAAAAAAGAAAAAATAGACACGATTTGAGCCGATTGAGATCGTAAACCTACCCCTACAGCTGATATATATTACCTTTCGGTTGGCCGAAGGCCCAAATTTTTTTCAACACCTACCCTATAAAGACTGAGTTTGTAGGCGTCGCAAATTCGTACAAGCTATTGTGCATGACCTGCGATCTTTTTGTCTGATACGGATCGCACAATAACTTTGTAGGCCTACAAACTTGCGACGCATACAAATTCAGTCTTCATAGCAGAATATGGGCCAACATGTCATGTAGGCCTACCTTGCAAAGTGCATGAGCATCATCAACTGCTGCAGAGGGATTTCCAGAGGCCGAGGCTCAACTTTTCACGGTGGCTATTGGGCAGGATTGAGGGTAATGCACATTTTCTTCCAAACCTCCTTGTTGGCGAGAAAGTCGAATTTAGCGTGAAAGGGAGAGTGACCTATATAGCACCCACAATGTAGTGAAGTGCGCGGCTGAAGCAGGACATCCAATAGGGATCAAATACGATGTAAATATGAACAGACAAAAATGGAGTGTGTGGGTTTGGTCCGTGTGGAAGTTGGCAAACTATTTCGGCCATTCTTCAACAATATAAACATGAATTGTGGCATACACTTTTAGTAGTGATCAATGTAGACATTGCTCTGAACGAAAATTTTGATCGAATAGTGTTATTTGTCCTTAATAGCCCTCAATCACGAGGTGGACTGGCCTCCATGATCTCATGACTTGACACCATGTGACGATTCCCTCACCACGGGATCTGGATGACTTGCAGGCCCGAATTCGATATAAGATCGTTGTGTCTTCAGGGGAGTTGGTCACGTCGAAAGCAGGTCGAAGCCAGGTGTTGGTGCATAAAATGTAAGGGCTAAATGATATCACCCGTTATTAAGATTTCAAACTAAAATTAAACTACTATATTTGTGGAAGAATTATTCCAGGTTCTGAATTTCAAAAGAAAATTGGACAAATAAGTTTAGTACCAATCATTTTCAGACGCATCTAACTCGGTGATCCCTGATAGTAATGATGTATGCTTGGTTTTTAAAATGAGAGTTCTTCTTCTATCCAAACTAATGAAAAAGATTTCAAACAGACAGATCAAACAGATTCAAACATGTAACGTTTATGGTATCACCTTTGGTAGTAGCTATAACGATTGTACTTCATAAAGCTTTTTTACAATACACTAACGGGAGGACCTTACTTCCACCCATGTCAATTGGGTCCTCAGTAGCACACCAGGGATCACCAGTGTTTCGGCCATTTAAGTACTGACACCTCCCCCTGGCTAGCCGGTCCCAGATAGCAAGGTTTCGTTTGGCCAACATCGGCAATGGTCGAGGCTATTACGTTGGGCCAAGGTTATTCTTGCCGCTGGGCCAACGTTGGCACAATGTTGGACGTTGAGTGCGACCATATGCCAATGTTGGACCAACGTTCGCATTTTGAGTGAGCGCGACGTCGCACATTTGTAGGTAACTAACGTTGATTCAACGTCGGCATATGGTCGTACTCAACGTGCAACGTTGTGCCAAAGTTGGCCCAGCGGCCAGAATAACTTCGGCCCAACATAATGCCACGACCATTGCCGACGTCGGCCCAACGAAACCTTGCTATCTGGGGTGCTGCGCTGGGATTCCCTAAACAGCACCCCGTCGACATATTATATCTCCTATAGAATTGAGGTAACATCCCTACACTTCTACAGTCTGTGTAAAAAATAAATAAATAAATTTAAAAAAAAAAAAATAAAAATAAAAAATGGTACAGCCGGGAAAAAAATAATTTAGGTATGAAATCTTCTCAAATGAATGTGGTACCAACTTAAAGCCAAAAGATTCTTCTCGCTAATGCACTGTGTTTTTCATAATTTGTTTTGTAAAACAAAAGTTATTTTGATGGTTATGCTAAATTTTGTGCGCGATGGGCCTAATCGAAAATGCACACATCTATTGTCTTGGTGTGCTGAATTCATGGCTATTATGACTGCAAAACCCATAGAGAAGCATGCGCAAAGTTTATTTTCCTTGATTATAAAAAAAATGGTCATATCTCAAGACCTAAAGCACCAAATGGGATGAAATAACAACCACCTTTAGAATGTGATTAATTTTCATACTTAAAAAAAAAATGTTTCCCAACTGTACCATTTTATATATTACTCATGAACAAAGATAAATCGCAAATACAATTGCAACAATTTAATATCATGTGACAAAAACAAGTATTTTTTCTTCTTTCTTCTGTCATATGTAAAGATTGATGCACTGGTTTCTCTGAAACCAGTCTACCATCTATAACATTTTTGTTTTTGTCTGCTCTCTCTTCCATTCATCTTGTTCATATTGCCAAGGACATTTCTTCTGCCTTCGCCTGCATAATCTAAAATCGCGAAAGTTAATTTACCATGGATGTAGCGTCTTTCCATCGGTTGGTAATAGGGGTCAAACATTTCTTCTTCTACTGTGATTCTTGGTAGACTGTCTCGGCTGGCTATCTCAAAAAGCATTTTAGCGTCATATCCGATGAAATGCATCAGCATAATGCGGCGGTCACAACTCGCCGTACCTTCGACGTTCAACTCCCTACGATGGATTTTCTTAGAAAATTCGTGAAACGTATGTACCATGCAGACACGTTGCTTGTACGACGTGCAGGAAGTTTTTCCAATACCCTTACTACAGAAACGCAGGAATCGCAGAAATTGACCCACGACCTGCGCGTGCATTGTGCATGCAACGCAGGCTACGTTGATTGCACGTGCCCCGTAGCCTACGACGAGTTGTGACCGCCGCATTATCGATCTTTTTAAAATTGGTCAGCGGGACTCCGACTCCTGTTGCCCATATATCACTTTCATACATTCTCTGCAGTCGCCGTACCACCACCACCATCAGCATGGGAGTTTAGTGGTGTGGTCACCGAATCATATGTGGGAGGGCCTTCATCAGGGGTGGGCGAGGGTGGGACGTAGGGTGGGGCGGGGTTGTCTGACTCTGTCGATACCCCATCGATATTAGAAGTGGCGGTAACTGCAGTGTAAGAAGCAGGAGGTGCTGATCCGCTTTCTGTGATTGTTTCAGACCTTTGACTTCGGTAACAGCACCCAACAATGAGGCAAGTTGGTATCACGACAGCAAGGGCCACCAGAAAAATCTCCCATCCACCAAGACTAGGTTGATAGCCTGATGATGTACCTATTCAAAGAGCAATGCAAGTTACAACGTTAAAGCACTGATCATTGTACAGTCAAGCGTGAAAGGATATCGAATAGCTATAAAAATGGAAAATCATTTGAGCACTAGAAATCAATGTAATCCTTTTCCCCGGAAGACACAATCAGGGCACAATAATAGGCCCTAATATAGTACTCGCCGAGATATCTACAACATTCGGGGAAATGCAAAAATCAAGATCTACAAGTATTGATATACGACAATAAAATCATTTTCCTCGACAGCGGGCTAATTTTTTTACCCACCTAAATGAACCTTTGTGCATTTAACTATAAAAGATTCCCCAATACGTGCACATGCATGCATGATATATGGCATTAAAATAAGGAGCTCTACCTACAATTTCTGCAGTTTAAAAACTATAATTTCTGACCCATTTCGTAGGCCTGTAGACTAGAATTCCATACATTATGAATTTTAAGAAATATTCAGCATAACGATGCTGGCGAGTAGCGCTTACCGGTATAATCATAGTCACTAGCAGCATCTGTCTGATCAGAAGGGACACATCTCACCGTTGCAACGTCATCCCTGGAGCATTCATGTTGGTCACCCCATGCATAACGGAAACATTCATATAGCTTATCGCGTTCAACGTCATCATTGGGGAATGAAATACAGTAAGATAATTTGACCCAGAATCGACCTTTGGCAGTGTACCGGCCATCGTAGTTACTTAATGGACCGCCATTCGTCGTGTCCGAATGTCCGAGTTCACTACAAACGATCTAATATTAATAATAATAATAATAAAAAAAATTATGATAAAGTATCCTTTATCACTGATATAGGCATGCAAAAACTAAATAATCATCATCATCACCATTATTTACTTTTAAGTGCATCCCAGGAAAAAAACAAAACAAAACAAAACAAAACAAACAAACTTGCTCCGCTCTAACGCTCCAAATTTTATTGCCCAAAACAACGGTGAACGGCAATTTATTACCCCTTTTTTCGTGAGCCCGGCAGCCGCTGACCATTGTATATCTGCCAGTGCATCTCTACTACATATGGTCCCTACAATCTTTTCGGGCGCCCCCGCTTGTAGAAGGGGCAATCTTTTCGGGCGCCCCCGCTTGTAGAAGGGGCAATCTTTTCGGGCACCCCCGCTTGTAGGGGGCCATATGCAGCAGAGATGCACTGGCAGACGTTTAGTTTGGTAAATGTGGGGTTCTTTCTCATGCTTTCCAATACTTGGATGCTAGTACCTCGTTCGTTTGATCAAAAGCTACAGCTACCTGACTAGTAAATGCGCAACATCTATCTTTTCACTGTTCTTTGCAAACAGACGAAGAATGGCGTCATTGAAAAAACAACAGAAACAAAAAAAAAAAATACAAAAAAAAAAAATAATAATATGTAGACTTTTTCCCGTAAGAAAATTTTTTTCTACTGTTTTTTTTTTTTAATTTTAACTCTGTTATCATGTATTGATTTATTGACCTACAAACGCGCCCCGGCGCGGGGGGCGGGTTGGCATGTGTCCTCTATTAGTACCTCCTATCGATGGGCAACCACACCTTTTGGCCCCATACTTCTTCAAACAATAAAACGACAAGAGACGCCGCCCGGCCGCGCGGGGGCCGCGCCGCGCGGCCGGGCCGCCCGGGGGGGGCGGGCGGGCCGGGGGCGGGGCGCGCGGCCGCGGGGCGGGGGGGGCAGTCCTAAGGGGGGCCTGGCCAGCGTGGACGAAACGGGGAGGGCGGGGATACAAGAGAGTCATTAATGTGAATAATAATCTGTATACTTTTTCCCCGTAAGAAAATTTTACCACTTGTGCTTTTTCTATGTTTTTTTTAATTTTAATTTGTTATCATTGATTTTATTGATTTATTGATCTAAGGGGGGGGGGGGTTGGCATGTTGTCCTTATAGTACCTGCATCGATGGCAAACATTTTGAAATATTTTCAAAGCAATAAACGAAAGAGAGTCATTAATGTGAACTCACCTCGAAATTGAAAAAATATCGGTTACAAACTGAGCCCCACACTCCGTCATGAATATCTCAATGGCTCCATAGTTCTTATTAATTACCCCCTTTTCGTCTCGCAATCTTATTTGGATGGTTTGCTACACTTTTCTGTGAAACCCGGGAAAAGGAATTCATACAAATCAGTAAATAACAACGAAACAAATATTGGTGTAGTAGACATGTTTACTATATCTCTGATACACCTCTTCAATAATTCAATTTCATGATAAGCAAGAGAGAGATTTTCAGATACTGCTAATCATGAAGTACTGAATGTTAAGAATAAAGTAACATATGTTTTATGGATAAAATATTCTGGTCTATCATCATCACGATCATTGAGGTTAAAGATATTTACCATACGGAAGACACAATACTGATGCAACATCCTCAGGTTGACGGGCCGAAGTAGCTGCTCAACTCCAGTACCGTAGCAATCATTGATTTTTCATCTCATCGTCACGACAAGCAAATCACATCAATGAGAATTGGTCGGGATGAAGAATAAGCAAATACGCTCGTCAATACTGTATGCATTAGCTGATCCCGCATATCCAAGATGGTGACATGCTGTATTTCGGTCAGCCCTCGAACAAATATCCTTGCGCAACGTAGCCCACTGGTCTTGAAGAAAGACCTCTAGCTACCTTGCTCACTGTACGTATTACCTGTCATTCTTTACGTCAAATTCTAAAAAAGTAATAAACAATGTCAGAAATTTATAGAGATTGATAACACAGTTGCCCTTTTCATGAATTAATGTACCTCAACACTAATAGTTTGTGACCACTTGTTTGTTGTATTTCCTTACATCTTCACTGCTGCTCAACCATTCCAATGTTATTGATGCTACTCTTGTTTAATAAAGTAGGCTACCGATTTTGATTCACAGTTTATTCATTGGTTGAAATCAATTGACGCATTTGTCGAAATTTATCTTGTCTTACCCATAACTTTGCTTTGTCTTAAATAAACTGATCACATACCTATTGGGGGTCCACCAAGAAACCTGGGCTATGTGATCAGGGTTGCACTGAACGTCACCCACCGTATGAATACACGCATCTCCTATCTGCTTTTCAGATCCGTCACACTGATAGTCATAATAAAAGTGGTTCCAGATTAATGGTCCAAGAGCACACTGGCTTCCCATTTAGTCCATATTGGTATCCAGCTGACGACATGTTAATTCGCTTCAGCTTCACTCCAATCATTATCACATATCAAACCACGTTCGAATTGAATCGATATTCCACAACACCTTCATAGCTAGTAGATCCACTTTAGAAGTCTCACAACGGCCTGGGGATCTGTATTGCAATATAAAATTTAAATAGAATAGGTAGTTAATAAATGAACTGATGTCCTGTACATAAAGAGTTTTGATCAATAACAAATCGATAGGCAACAAATTATGAATCATGTTGCAGAACAGAATTATAAAATTCCACTAGCTGCGAACCAATCAGCTTGGTTGTTTCAAATTCACATTACATTTTTAACTCTTTGTGTTAAATGGCAAGATATGTCAATTCCTGAAAAGAGTTGAATACGAATACAGAGGTGCGTGTAGAAACATAGATATTACGATTAGGGTCTTCCCCAGACGTCTAATTTAAACGGTTCATTCCTTCGTTGTGTATTAATCTGAATAAGACCCTACCATTACAAACAACGCCTGCACTTTGGATACTGCTGGCATCACAGTTCAGATTGTTGGCCCATCCTGGAGACCTCACCAATCAGCCCAACTTTGAGACTCCGGCCCCTTCCACATCCTCATGTTGTCATAAGTAAAACGGTTCCCCGCCTTCCCCTTCCACTATTTTCTGGTTTCTGCTCCCAACGGGGATATCCCAGTTGTCTTACAGGCAACGTGCGGCATCCTTCCAATGACCAGTAAAAGGAACATATTCCTACCCCATGTTCCTCCATGAAATAAACCCCAACCGCGCACCCTCATTCGGTGGAAATCTCCATCTGCCAAGTCGCGATAACTGCCATTGCAAATGACTAGGAAGAGTATGGAAAGAGAGGCAGAAACCCTGGCAAGTGGAAGATGGAAGAAAGGACAAAGTAAAGATTTTGTGTGTAAGTGTTTGTGTGAGAGAAAGAGAGAGAAATTTATTTACATGCATATTTTTTAGGACTGTTCCCTTAGATATAGTGCAATTACATCTCTTGTTTTCAAACATTAAAACACCACTGCTATAAAACTCACCACCCTCTCCTAAAATTTTGTTATAAATTTTGTAAACGAAATATATTATTGGCTTTTTACAACAAAACTTGAGCATCACATGTGTTTGACATGATCAGAGAGATCGAGTTAAAATGTCCCTTCTGCCCTACGTCTAATGTAAAATCTGAATTCAAAACTAAAGCAATGGAGCCTTGAGAAGTACTCTTCCAAAAGCGTAGACGCTGTCCTGGAGAGAGGATTGTATATCAGCACGACTTCACTATGAGAACTCACGTTTAGTATCGCATTTCATGCCTGCGTCTTCACCATGTGTACAGTCGTGAATTCCCCAGGATTTTGTGATTCGACAGTCTCTTAAATGTCGCTTCTCATCATTGCACCCGAGTCCGTCAAGAAGAATGGGACCAGTTCCAGGACCAAAGACTGGTTCCGCGTCAGGGTAATCTTCATTCACTATTGCTTCCAGAGCATCTGGGTACCCTAGCTGCCTGCAAGCTACTCCTGCATCTGTCTCGTCCCATCCATCGTCGCATATTGTACCCCAATCACCAGACTCTCCAAGAATCTCAACCCGGCCCTCTCCAAGAATAGACCCATCAGCTAACCGAAGACTTCCTGTAAATAAATGCGATATAAATCAATGAAGTATATATTTAAAGGATTTCTTTCAACACGGCCATATATGTCCAGGTGTTTATTTTATCCCCATTATAGGATAGTTAGCCATGCATCCGCTAAATTTACCATGCATCGGTAATAACCGACCAGATGGTTGAAACAAGAGGAATCCTCGACCACGCACGGTTGAAATATATGCCTCCGCCATTGCCAGATAAGAAATATATGGCATATTCATCTATTTATTTTCCTTTATACAAAGACATATTTGAAGTTGACCTTGACCCTATGACCCCAAACCACGTCAGATCATTATCCCTCCAAAATTCGAACTATGTGACCATATACTACCTTAAAGATTGAAGCTTATATCACAACTGGTTCTTAAGATATTGCAGTAACGAACTCAATACATGGATTTTCACATTTTGACCCAGGGACCCTTGACCTTTGACCTACATACATGTAGTCCATAATCTAATCATACTGTCTTCATATGGGGATACATACTACCGCTAAGTTTGAAGCTCATATCTCAACTGGTTCCCGAGATATCGTGAAATTAAGCGAACTCAATACAAGGAATTCTACAATTTGAACTCTCTGACACTTGACCTTTGACCTACATAATCCATAATTTAATCAGACCATCTCCCTATGGCGATACATAGTACCTATAAGTTTGAGGCTCATATCTCAACTGCTTCATCAGACATCGAAATAACGAACTCGACATGGAGTTTCACAATTTGACCTCTGTGAACTATGACCTTTGACCTACATACCCCAAAATC
This sequence comes from Paracentrotus lividus, assembly GCA_940671915.1. Lineage (NCBI taxonomy): Eukaryota > Metazoa > Echinodermata > Echinoidea > Camarodonta > Echinidae > Paracentrotus > Paracentrotus lividus. The sequence goes on along the minus strand of CALNVZ010000174.1, from coordinate 78,080,761 downwards.
TAATCAGATCATCTTCCTATGGTGATACATACTATCCCCAAGATTGAAGTTTATGTCTCAAGTGGTTCTTGAAATATCGCGATAACGATCACACTGGACGGACGTACGGACGGACGGACGGACAACGTATTATTGATTATTCTTTAAAACAGAATGATGCACATGGTTTCCGTGGGTTGGTAGGAATTGTGGGCATTCGGTAACTATAGAAGCTAGAGTAAACCCACTCGGCTATCTCTCGTGGCACAGTTCCATACTTACCTCGTGCCCAGAGCTCCTACCGACCCACTCATACCTGTACATCAATCTGTATATTCTTGAGGGTGCAATGGTGCTTCACTAGCAGGTGAATAATATGTTACTCGCAGATATAAAGACATCAATCAAAAGGGCATGAAACAAAATATTGGGAAAACCGTATACTGACTCTGTGAGTCTTACCCTGACTGGTACAGACGACACCAACATCTCTGGTATTATCGCACTTTGTTAGATCCACCTGTTCCCCATATTTACAAGATGATAAGTTCTTCTCCGTCCCACCACACTCTATATTATTTAACAATGCAACCCCTCGACGTCCGCTGTACTGTCCCGCCACCAGTGCTAAATCTGCTCCACTGTAATTGAGCTGCCGACAGACGACTGTTGCATCTTCAATGCTCCATAGACTATCGCAGATTGTTCCCCATTGGTGTCTAGGAAAAGAACTTCGACTCGGCCTTCGGAACAATAGAACCGATTGACAGGCAACGGACCAAGGAACTGCAACAAAGCAAATAGAAAAAACATTTATCATCAATTATTATATAAGCGTATTTTATCAAAAATCGTAAGAAAAGGAAACAGAGAATTATGCTAGTACGTAGCCTACAGCAGAACAATCATGATGGGTTTAATGGCTGGCATCCCACTTATCAGGATGTTAGCAACGATGGATACAACGATGGTGAAATATTAGGTTCGCGGGAAGTCAGCCCGATGCCTACAGAATGTATTACCAACGAATTGCGACTTTCTATTCTTTAGGGGAAACGTTTGTATTATTATATCCAGATCGAAGCATATTTTACGGATTATGCCGGTGCGAAGGACACACGAATGGTAACACGAATCGGCCAATGCTTTCGTGATTACGGCAATTCAAATTTAAAAATATCCTTGACCGTGGGTCATCCTTGCTCACTCTGGAAAGTGCGATGCCCGGCTTGACAATCATTCGATGGGTCAACGATGGCATTGAGGAAGGCGCCAAAGAAGTCGTGTTGCTCGCATTGCTCGGGTAGGTGCAAAAATACGTATGCTAGCGAATGCTCTAAGGAAGTGAACGTTCACATAGTACATCGGGATGTTTTGGCCTGCCAAAGATTTTGCTGATGCATTCGGAAGTTGCTGCCGAAGACTGCAAAAACAAACTCCACCGATGGTCCATGTGATGTTTTAAATTGCTAATTATACAACTGTATCAATAAATGATTCAGTTTGCGAACATTTTTGTTTAATTATGAAATAGAATAAATCTACAATCAAATATTCCAATTTTCTATAAGGAGGAAATCAGGCTTTCTTCAGACATTATTTAATTTCTTTTCCATCTTCTACTTTGGTGATTTAGATCCTGAGTTTTGATCACATTATATAATAAGAAAAATCTTAAACTTTAACGCATGGTTTTCCATGGTCTACTATTTAGATTTTTGCGCAAGTGGCTACGAATTCATCGCTCCGCAACAGATAAATGTTGTGTAATATCGACGCAGCTTCCTCGTCGCACAACACCTTTTTTTTTTTTTTTATTTTTTTTTAATGTGGGGTACTCACATACAGACAATATTTCAGAAAGATTGTCATCCTATTTTATTTCCCCGTTCGCTCCATTCTTTTTGAAACAGTCCTGTAGTACTCTACAAAATGGCCCAATGCTTTTGTAATGTTTTTCGTGAATGCCTTCGTGATCAGAGCAAATTTTGATATTTTTATTTTTTTTTTTTTTTCTTTTTCCATGATCGTGTGTCCATCGTTGCTAACCTTCGGGACAGTGTGACGCGGGCTTTACAGAGATAGCCTTTGAAGGACGCACGCCTTTGATTGGAATTACTAGTAGTCATTACGATAATTCACCACCGTCCCAGAAAATGACGTCATTGTTATCTCAAAATTCATTTGAAATAGATATGATATGAACTATGTACATTTTTTGCAAATTTCCATAGAGAAGTATCATCAATGGTTGAGATTAGTCAAGATGGTCAAATGGTATTCCAGAGGGATTTTATTGTACTATAGCTATCCACGGTACTCCAAAATACTCCCTTAATATTTTCACGAGATAAAAAAGATGTATGAGCTAATAAAGTAAAAACTTGAAATAGTTTCATCGTTTTCTAAATGCTCATTTATAATACACGTAGCCCCTATGGGTGTATATATTATGGAAAGATAATTACAGCCGCTCGTATACCCCACGGTTCTCGTTCAGAAATCAATACAGAATTCACCAAGCGAGCGGTTATTGCTTTGCGCTGCTACAGCATGCAAAACAAGTCTGAATTAATAAGGGGCCTCTATAGACAGAGGAGGGTACCGTACATGGTAATAATCTATGGTAGGCCTATTTACTGGTATATATGCAGTTTTAATTTGAATATCAGTGTTGAAGTAGTAAAACGGGACATCATTTGAAATTTACATTATAGGGCCTAGATAGAGTAGTTTTTCATGCCTGAAAAAGGGGGAAAATTTTAAAAACCCAATCATCACTAATTTCCAACCCTTCATTTTTTCTTATTTCGGAAAATAATAAAATATATATTCCCTAATGTTTTTGCCATGTTATTCCTATTTTCGCCCTATTCGAATGAGGTACTACACTGTCCGCCATAAAGGTGGAATAATTTTTTTTGGGGGGGGGGCGCTCTAGCGACATTATTTTGCTCCAGCTTTAATTTCTTGAATGTGTTGGTCACCGCTTTCACTTTCTGGGATGTTCCCTCAATCCTTCCAGGGGATTTTTTTTTTTTTCAAAAAAAGTTTTTCGATCCTCAAGATGGTCATTATTTTTGTCATTGTGTAGGGTTCTCATTCTCATTCTCAATCTCATTCTTTTGTGCCTTCTAGGTCAAGATTAAAGGCAGTGGGTCATGAGCTCATGGGTAATTTGACACCATGGATGCTTACCCAGCAACACGTGTTTTGTGACACCTGATTTTTGTCACCTTATGTAATATGCCTTGTTATTCCACCCATCGCTCTATCTGGTAAAGTCATTGAAAGTTTGAACAGCCACAGACATTCCATTCTTGAGTTATTTTGTATTGCAAAAAAGGGGCTAATTTGCATAAATTATGCTAATTAGGAATTTTTGGTGATTTTTTACGTCCATAAGATTCCTTGATACATAACCTCTCTATACTGATATATGGTTTTGGAGGGTTATTTCTTTTCATTTCTTCAGAAATGAGCCAAATAGAAGTGTAACAATTTGCCTATAACCCCCCTTAAGTATGTGATAGTTAAACACTCCAGCGAACAGGTTAATTCAGGTGTTCCAAGTACCAGACTCTTTGTCCTGACATATCTCTATTGTGTGTGTACTATTCACTATTACATATCATTTGATTTTGGAATGGAGAGTCGTATTTTTTGGGGGGAGCAGCTTTGCTGTAGGCTTCCAGGCAGGCAAGCAGGGCGTGGCCGTGAATGGAGCAAACCCAGTGTACTGTGCCCAATGCTGAGTGCCCAGTGCTATTGCGAAGTCTAAGTCTTCATATTAGTCAAACAGCCGAATTGTAAGTTGTCCTTTCTCATTTTTGTGATTATTGAATTAAAATAGTAAATACATATTATATAATGTAAAATAAAGCAAGTCTTATAACTAAGAATAAATATGATATATTCTTGAAGTAATATTTCTCTCTTAATATAATCCAATATCATTATTATTGAGTCTAAAATGTGATACCGATTTAAATAAGATACACAGTATCTTAGTTAGAGGACATTTACCGTTAAGTCCTCGGTATTTTCTTATTTTAGACGGCTGTCAATATCAACGCCAAAAGTCGACGGCATTCCAGGGAAATGACTTCATGGCGAGTTTACAAAATACCAAATGGGTAGTTCTACACATCGGGTCGTAGAGACCAACTTAATTTCAGTCTTTGAAGTCGTTGTTCAATCACCGCAGCGTTGAAGACTTCATCTTCGAAGTCGCAATCATAGCTCCGGAGATCGTCATCGTCGATCATCGAAACAACAGCTTTTATTTATGTCGCGTCGGCCACATTGCCCGAGTTTGATTTGATATGAACATTGAACTTTGGTTGAATCATTTGTTTGACCTACTTTGATAAACTAAGAGAATCAAACTTTGATTTCAATCCTTTTAATTAATGTAGTGATTTTATAATGCGATGAACTTTATCTTGAAATGTAATATTTAACTGAAAGTAAATCACAGAATTTTCATTTATATTCATATGCAATATTATATATAATTATATTCATTTTTATATATGTGATGCGTCACGTCGAAAGGAGAGACTATTCGCAATTTTTGAAATCCATTTTATTTGATATTATTGATCCCTGATTCATTGGCCCTTGAATTTGATTATATAACCCGACTGTAAAGAGTAAATAGAAGTGGAGATATTAGCCTCTGAACGCGAGGAGAATTGTGCTCTTGGAAATCAAAATCAAGAGAAAAACGTCTGCGAAGTTTGACTTCCTTTGTACCCGCGCCAGAAAATAAGAACACTCTGTCACCGCTGTACTCACCGAAATGCCCTAGCAACCACTTGTTACAAAAGGTGAAACGATGACCAATGAGGAGGCTGCATTCAGGGTATACAGAGAACAATACTCGTCCGTCACGCATGATCGAGGCAAACGCAGCAAGCGGAAATAGGCGATGTTCAATCTTCTAAAAAAAAAAGAAGCTGAATTTGGTTAGTTGTTTTATATCTTCGTCAAATAAATGAAAACGTCATGCTCTTTCTAATTGTTTAAGCAAAAAGTCCGCTCTTTTAGAAAAGTGTTACCAATCCTGGCGCTAATTAGTTAGAAACAAAACTATTTTAAACCTTTTGGGGTTTTATTCCGATGTTTGGTGCGTTCTTTGAATGTCAATCGCGTACTCTTACTCATAATAAAGCGGTCATTTTGATCTGAAACTCTGTTGGAAATTTAAACATAATAATGGTCTATAGAACTAAATTATTCTTGTACAAGGGGCTTATTGCATTTTGTTTATATTCTTTGAATAAGTATATGATAGAGATAAGCCTCCAAAAATGTTTTAATAAATTATTTGCGCCTCACGAATGTATTTAGAATTTCTCTTGATCACGTTTTAATGAGTGGCTAGGTTAGCTTAAGACAATGAAATAAAAACGTAAATGAATTTGCCGATCTCGTCTTTTATTGATCAAACTTGTTACCAGTAATAAGAAGATATAATAATTTTAGAAATGAATTATTTTAAGAGTAAATCGTATTTGTGTTCGTCGTGTTTAGTAAACGCTACTTTCTTGAACACATTACTTTGTAAAATAAACTGCAAGAAATTTGCTAAGTAGCTATGGGTGCTATCTCACCTCGGGGACGTCTCCCGCGACAGAATACAAATTTCGTCTCCGCCGACGGATAAATAGTATTAGAGACGTCTCCGAGACGCTTCAGGCGGCAATTTATGAAAGAGAAATCCGTCTCCGTAATCAGGAGACGTCTCTAATACTATTTATTCCTTCACGGAAACAAAACTTCTATTCTTTTTGCGGAGACGTCTCCGCGACGTCTCAACAACTCGTCTCAAACTTGTTTCTAAGCCGTCTTAAAGTTGTTTCAAAAGTAGTTCCCAAAAAGTGAGATACACAGCCGCAGTTATAAACTAGATTGATTTGCCACTCCCCCCCCTTAGCTCATTGGTTTCCACATAATGCAATATCAACCAATTTTAAAAACCATATTTTTTTTTTCAATTTTAAAATTAGCATCTCTTACGCGTCTTAAGACTTTAAACCTAAATACTTGTATCAGAAGTATTATGATCACGTCACCTCTTTTGTGTGCTCTATGTTTCCCTGATGGAACCAAATTTGTTTATAGGGAGGTTTTAATTTCCCATCAGGACAACAGATATCGCGGCCGCCTAAAATAAAATGCTGAAATTAACATTCATTTGGATCCAGATAGCTAAGTCAAGCAATAAGTAGCTTTTCCCCACATAAGCCCCCCCCCCCCCACCCAGATTGTTAGATTTGACATTCGTTTGCGTGCTGCCGCTATCCCGGATGAAACAGCTTTATTCACAGCAGGTTGTGTGGGCATCGCACAGCTGAGTGCAGCTAAAGAGAGTTTAGTTCGCTATTCGCTCACAAAAACGAAACAAAAAGCCAATAGAAATCACACAACACATGACCGTGAACGTCCAACAAACAAAGCCATGCGTTGCTAAGGGCGGAGCTAAACGGAAGAGGGGGAAAATGAGCGTGGACGTGCGCTTGTTAGTCCGGAAATAAAAAATTATGACCGAAAAAAACACTCGCCGAAAAACTGCTTTTTTACCACTTTCCCGTTATCATTTTCACTCATTTTTTTTACAGAGCAAAGATGAAGCATGTAGAACCCAGAAAATAATTTAAAAAACATTTCGCTCAAATTTTGAGTTTTTTATTAGTTTGTCGATTTACTCGGATCTTTGATCTGCGACTTCTCTCTCATTTCGACAAGACGTATCACATATACGCTCTTGGGCCCCCTATTATTTACGCGACCCACCAAGGCCCTCTCAGTCCTACCCCAAGGAAACACGTCTAAGGTGTTGTATTGTTATTGTTCTTTAAGTTAAATATAGTTTTATGATTACAGGCTCAAGTCTTTTGTCTAGGGGAGGGTCAAAATTTATTTTGATTGGGGTTCAACATCGATTTTATTCATTTTTACACCATGGAAATTTCTTTGTATCCAAAAATGTATTGTAGAATCCCAGCCAAACAAAGCAAATCGAAAAATAATTTATAGTTACCATTTGCAACCTTGTTCATCAAGGCTAAACAAAGAATGAAGTGAAAATTAACAATTAAGGATTTTAGGTTATTTTCAGCACAAAGGTTGAATAAGATATGTAATACAAATATATAAATATAATATATATATATATATATATATATATATATATGTATATAGTTGCTACACACTGCTCATGAACAGTCGTGTTTTTTCGTCTGTTTCAGAAACGGATTTTGAATACATCTTTTTGTCACACCATTAGCACTGACGAAGAGTGTGACTTAGCCTTTCAATTTTGAGAGCTATGCTCCTTTTTATTATAAAATCTATGATTTTATGTTTTTGGCATATATATATATTTATATATAGTGTGATGAGACTCATCTTTTTGGACATGACGATGTTTGTCCAGGTGATAAACGCTCGATTAAAGATTCAATGTTCATTTATATATATATATATATATAAGATTCAATGTTCATTTATATATATATATATATATATATATACAGGCGCGGATTCAGGATTTTCCAGGGGGGGGCCCAACTTTGAAAAAAAAATATCTTGCGAGCGGAGCGAGCAAACGAGCGCGAAGCGCGAGTCAACATTCCCCGATATATAGGCCTATACTGACCTAAAACGAGGAATTTAAACAATTTTAATTTTACTCCTATGAAAACAAAATAATAATATATACTAGCAAAAAAATTAAAATTAGCATTCTAAATTGCCACACAGAGGTGAAAACTTTGAGGTAAAAATTTGAGTTAATTGTGCATTATATACCCTACAAAATTAGTATCTGCGAGCGCGAAGCGCGAGCCGAAAATTTTGAGCTCAAAATTGGAGTTATTTGTGCATTATGATTTAGTATCCGCGAGCCGAAAATTTTTAGTTTTAAAAGATATATGGAATGAATAAAGGGGCACTTTCTACTGTTATTTTGTTTATAGATAATTGTGTATTATAGACCTTATTTAGAATCCGCGAGCGCGAAGCGCGAGCTGAAAATTTTAAGGGAAAAATTGGAGTTAGTTGTGCATTATAATTTAGTATGAGACATGTCAGCGAGCGCGAAGCGCGAGCCGAAAATTTAGGGTTTTAAAAGATATATGGAATAAGTAAAGGGGCACTTTCTAGTATTAAAAATCGTAGATAATTGTGTATTATAGACCCTATTTAGTATCCGCGAGCGCAAAGCGCGAGCTGTAAATTTTGAGTTAATTGTGTATTATAATTATTATATACCCTACTAGATTGGTATCTGCGAGCGCTAAGCGCGAGCCGAAAATTTGGGGTTTTAAAAGATATATAGAATAAATAAAGGGGCACTTTCTAAAAAAAAAAATTGTTGATGATTGTGTATCATAGACCCATTATAGGTAGTATCCGCGAGTGCGAAGCGCTAGCCGAAAATTTTGGGTTTTAAAAGATATATGGAACAAATAAAGGGGCACTTTCTAGTATTAAAAATCGTAGATAATTATGTATTATAGACCCTTTTTAGTATCCGCGAGCGCGAAGCGCGAACTGGAAATTTTGAGTTAATTGTGTATTATATTATATACCCTACTAGATTGGTATCTGCGAGCGCGAAGCGCGAGCCGAAAATTTGGGGTTTTAAACGATATATAGAATAAATAAAGAGGTACTTTCTAACATAAAGAATTGTACATGATTGTGTATTATAGACCCTATATAGTATCTGCGAGCGCGAAGCGCGAGCCGAAAATTTGGGGTTTTAAAAGATATATATAATAAATAAATGGGCACTTTCTAACATAAAGAATTGTAGATGATTGTGTATCATAGACCCTATATAGGTAGTGTCCGCGAGCGCGAAGCGCGAGCCGAAAATTTTGGGTTTTAAAAGATATAAGGAACAAATAAAGGGGCACTTTCTAGTATTAAAAATCGTAGATAATTGTGTATTATAGACTCTATTTAGTATCCGCGAGCGCAAAGCGCGAGCTGTAAATTTTGAGTTAATTGTGTATTATATTATATACCCTACTAGATTGGTATCTGCGAGCGCGAAGCGCGAGCCGAAAATTTGGGGTTTTAAAAGATATATAGAATAAATAAAGGGGCACTTTCTAACATAAAGAATTGTAGATGATTGTGTATCATAGACCTATTATAGGTAGTATCCGCGAGCGCGAAGCGCGAGCCGAAAATTTTGGGTTTTAAAAGATATATGGAACAAATAAAGGGGCACTTTCTAGTATTAAAAATCGTAGATAATTATGTATTATAGACCCTTTTTAGTATCCGCGAGCGCGAAGAGCGAACTGAAAATTTTGAGTTAATTGTGTATTATATTATATACCCTACTAGATTGGTATCTGCGAGCGCGAAGCGCGAGCCGAAAATTTGGGGTTTTAAACGATATATAGAATAAATAAAGAGGTACTTTCTAACATAAAGAATTGTACATGATTGTGTATTATAGACCCTATATAGTATCAGCGAGCGCGAAGCGCGAGCCGTAAATTTTGGGTTTTAAAAGATATATGGAACAAATAAAGGGTCACTTTCTAGTATTAAAAATCGTAGATAATTGTGTATTATAGACCCTATTTAGTATCCGCACTTTCTAGCATAAAGAAATGTAGATAATTGTGAATTATAGACCCTATTTAGTATCCGCATACGCGAAGCGCGAGCCGAAAATTTGGGGATTTAAAAGATATATGCAATAAAATAAAGCGGTACTTTCTAGTATTATTTTTCTTCTTCACATAATTGTGTTTTATAGACCCAATATAGTATCCGCGAACGCGAAGCGTGAGCTGAAAAGTTTGAGTTAATTGTGCATTATATACCCTACTAAATTGCTAGGCCTAGGTGCGAGCGCGAAGCGCGAGCCGAAACAATATGGAGCTCAAAATTTGAGTTATTTGTGCATTATGATTTAGTATCTGCGAGCGCGTAGCGCGAGCCGAAAAATTGGGTTTTAAAAGATATATGAAATAAATAAAGGGGCACTTTCTAGTATTCCCACGAGGTCGACTATTTTCCATCGAGGCCGAGGGTCCACGAGACCTTTTTTCTTTGTGAAATTTGGAAACTTCAGTCTTAAATATTTTTTCCTTAGTTTTACTTTTCGTCAGTAATGTATTTCTTTTTCTTAAAAAAAAATGAGAAATATCGGCCTCGTTGACCCCCCCCCCCACATTATAGGCCTTATTTATGGTCGTTCAGAACCCAATTAGGCCTATTTCGCGCTTCTTATTGAATAAAGTTTTGCGAATATTGTACAAACATCGGGGTTTATTCCCTTCTCTCTTTCTTTTTCTTCTTTTCTCTCCCTTTTCCCTTCTTTCTCCTTTTTCCTCCTCCTTTTTTTTTGTTGTTTTTGTTGGGGGGGGGGGGCCCTGGATATATAAATATATACAAAAAATATTTTCACCAATCACACATTTTACTTTACACCCTCCCCTAGACAAGAAACCGAAGCCTGTTACCATGAACTTAGATTTAACTTACAGAACAATAACAACAATACACCTTAGACAAGTTTCCCAGGGGTAGGACTGATTGGGGGCGGGGGGGGGGGGGCTTGATCGGCCGGTTAAACAAAAAGGGGCCCCAAAATGAGAAAAAATACAAAAATGGGCATCATGGGGGTTGACAAAACTTTTTGGAAGACAATCCCCGGGAAGGCTTTGGAGAATGTCCAATACATTGCAAGGGTCCCGGAAATTTAAGCAGGGACAATAATAATTAAAATCATGTTGTGGGAGCGCTTTAAAAAAATATTACACCTTTATGACGGACAGTGTATATAATCAAATTATCAGTAGAAAAATATACAGTCTGTGTAAAATAAAATGGTACAAGTGGAAAACATTTTTTTTATAGTATGAAGATTAATCACAGCCTGCTATTGTTTGGTATTTTCATAAAGCAGAAAGATCACACTTTCACCTGCAATTTTTTTCATCACATTTGGTGTTGTAATTTTTGAAATATGACTAGTTTTCTACGATCAACAAAAATCCATTTTTTCGCACGCCGTTCCATGCCTTTGTGTATAGGTTTCGCATAATGGCCGTGAAGTGCTCAATTTCGATTTGTTCCTCGTCGCACAAAATTTAGCATAACTTTTGTTTTACGAAAGCAAATTATACAGAACAAAGCGCGTCAGCAAGGAAAATCTTTTGGCTTTATTTTGGTACCACATACATACATTATTTGAAAATATTTCACACCTAAATATTTTTTTTCTGACTGTACCATTTTTTTTTGACACAGACTGTATATTTTTTTTTTGTAATTCCTCTACATGTTTAATTCACAATGGAATTATCTCAGCCATATACATTTTATACGGGCATAATAATTCAATTTTGGTTATATGAATTCTTATACTATATGATATGCTGGTTTAAAAACACTTACATTAAACTTGCATACGGATTACTAAGGATTAAGGGTCATATTTCCCATACTGTTTTATCCTACTTCTTTGACTATATTTCTAGACAAATTGAGGGTAGAATGGCTGGCGCTGTCTTTATAGACCCGCGCAAAGCTTTCAACTTTGCATGTACATGATGCAGATCGCAAGAAATTATTAGATAAATAACGTAAATATAGTATACATGGTCGATGCTTGAACTGATTTGTAAATTAAATTATTCCGATCGGAAACATATTTTTTTTATTTTTTTATTTTTTACTTTTTATTTATTTATTATTATTTTGTAAATACTTTTTATTTATTCATTTATTTATTAATTTTTTATTTATTTACTTATTTATTTATTAATTTTTTTAATTTTTTTTTTATGTGGGGGGGGGGGGAATGAAGATTGGGGTGTGCATCAAGATGCTAATTTATTTGTGGTTACTTCAAAATTAGTATCAATCTGGTAAATGGTATTATATGCTGAGGATGCTGTATTGTTTTTAATGGTAAAAAGAGTTAATTAAACTGGCTAAATTATTATTTGCATTAAACTAGGACAACAACAGATATCTCTTTTATATTTTGTACTTTCGAGTACATGTTTTTTGGAGTTCGACTAGACCTAATATTAGATTTGAAAGAACATGTAATAAAAACAAGTTAAACTAGAGCTTTTATAATTGTAATGCGTACAATTATCGGTGGTATGTACTGATATGTATTTGTAATGCAAAACAGTATGCAGCAATTGGCTACAGGAGAGAGAGAACAAAACTGAAACGAAAAGAGAGAGTAAAATAAATTTTTTGAAAAAGAAGAAAATGAATTGTGTAATGTGATGAATTTGACATTTAATTACCTTTTACAATTCGACTGTTTGGGAACTGTCTCAGCCTTAACATAAAAAGCATTTGGGAGAAAATCAACCAATATTTATCCTGATAATAACTAAATTTGGACTGGACAAAAAATGAAATTGTGGGTTTGCATGAGAATATGCAGATGTTTTATTTCTTAGACCCCACATTTTATAAGTTGATTATATTTACTATGTCATAAACTTTCAGAACATGTGAAAAAATGAATAGGGTTTCGACCTTTCGGATGAGCTTTGGAGGATTCTAAAGACGTATGTTTTGTTATGTTTTTACGTTATTTGCCCCATTGACGCACGCGGGGAAATTGAAATTTGATGAGCGTATGCGTCTGTATGTTCGGCTGGAAACGATTTGAAATATATAGAAACTCCTAAGATAATTGTCTAAATTGCCAATCAACAAAAAAAAAACCCGGAATTTTACGCGATTTACAAAGTGCGCGCAAAACGCGCGCACGGGCGCTTACGTTCGGAAATTTTCAAAATTCTTGAAATGGCCTGAAACATACTTTGTATGAATATGGGGTGATTTTGAGCATTTTTCGATTTTGACACACCGGATTTTTGAAAATTTTCAACCTGTTACAAGCATTTATCAAATAGGCTGTCGAATTATTTATTGTTAGGAATATGATGCTCTTTATTTTGAGACCAGTCACGATTCATTTGGCGAAAGTTTTTGACGCCAACAAAAAAAAAAAAAAAAATAAAACAATAAAAAATAAATTTTGAGTCTGCATGAGACTCTGACGATGTTCTATCCCCTTGACCCTTAAATTTAATTGGTGAATTATATTTCCTGTGTCATAAAGTTTAAGAAAATATAAAGAAAACCTCGGGCTTTTGACCTCTCTGACGAGCTTATGTTTTTTACGTTATTTGCCCCATTGACGCACGCGCGGACATTGAAATTTGACGAGCGCGTGCGTCCTTATGGTCAGCTGAACATGATTCAAAATAGATAAAAACTCTTATGTAATGTGTCTGAAATGCGAATATAGGAAAAAATCCGGAGTTTTACATGATTAACAGCGAGCGCGCGCTTACGCGCGGAAATTTTCAAAATGCTTGAAATGGCCTGAAACATATTCGGTATGAATATGGGGTGATTTTGAGCATATTTAGATTTGGACACACCGGTTTTTGAGATTTTTCACCCTGTTAGAAGCATTTATCAAATAGGCTGTCGAATTATTTTTTGTTAGGAACATGATGCTCTTTCATTTAAGACCAGCCACGACTCATTTGGCGACAATTTTTGACGCCAACGCTTCTGGACTTATAAAAAAAAAAAAAGAAAAAAAAGGAGCATTTGCAATTGATGGTGTATCCAACTCTGAAAAGATAATTGGGGGTTGCCGTTGATCCTGAAGAATTATTCAGGATTTTGTGTAGGCATGTTTTTGGCCAAAAATGGCATATTTTGGTAAAATTGACAAAATTCGCGTGCGCGTAGTTCCAACTTGAACAGACCATCATTTGGTTATGAATAGTCTAAAAAGTAGTGATTATGGTGTCAAATCGTTGTAAATATTATCGAGATTACTTTAAGAGCAAAAAATCAATGATCTCAAGCTACATTCTTCGCCGACGCGCATAAATGCGCGCAAAATCGTGCGCGCGCATTTTTTCTTGAAATGCTTCAAATGACCTGAAACGTACTCTAATTGAGCCATGAAGTGATTTTGAACATTTTAAATTTTTGCGCGCGCGTAATTCCTTAATGCGCGCACTTACGCACGCGCATTATATTCCAAAATATGCGCTTCAATTTAAAGTTCATGTGTACTAAATATGATTAATCAATGATTATTAGTTATGAAGTTATGATTGATAATGTGATTTTACAAAATGGCGTCTAGATGACGTCACGTGATCGTAACTGATAAGAAAATGAGTTAGTGCTGAGACTTTATGATGATCTATCATTGCTAAAAATTTGAAATGGTTTAATGCATTATTTTTTGAGTTATCATCTCCACAAAAAGTGTACATAAAAAATAAAGAGGAGGAGGAAAATAAAAAAGAAGATTCGGACAATTACAAGAGGTGATATGTACATACGTACATACCACCTAACAATCAAGAATATCATTTCTTGGCCGTTTAAAAAGATATTCACCATTTGCGGTTAATTTTCAAGCTAATGCATTAATTTTACCATTATTGAGTATTGTGGTAATGCATGCTCTGACTGTTCTCAGAATGTTAAAGATGTAATTATTAAACACCACAAGAAAATGACCACAATAATTGTTTAAAGAGATATAAGAACGCCAGCTCAACACAATCTAAATAAACTAAAAATGGGCGATTAAAATTTTCTTAATGAAACGTGAAATGATTTATTCAGTTTTCAAAGTCAATTCGTCTATTTATATTTTGAAAATGTTTACAAAGTAAAAAAAAGTCAACTTAATTTCACTAAAAATAAAAACACAAATGGAAAACCAAAATTTTTCATACGAAGGTGCAGTACCTTCATTTGCAACATATGTAAGAAATGTATCTTCAATCTCATCATTTCTCTTTTTGTGTTGTGTTCATTTGATTGTTCTTTTATTCTGTTGAAAATTCTTTTGCTCCAGCACTTTAATGTGAATTCATACATTTTTATACTTTGTATTTTGTAGGGGCTCAATGACATGTTTGATGAAGCGACCTTACTCAAAGAGGACTAATAAATAAATAAAATAGATTATGTAATTTACAGTTGTATTATGTCTCTCGACAGTGAATGTTTGAATGATTGAGGTATTGCAAGTATAATATTTTCCCTTGTATAAACACTTATCTATTCGTAATCATGTATTTTGTTATTCATTCATCTACTGTGGCCATTTCGCGTACTATAGTCTACAAGCACAAACTCCACTTTGACACCATAACAAATTATACCAAATGTCTTTGGTAGAGACTAGACTCCAGTAGTTGTGTCAATTCACGATCAAAGTAGCTACAGTAACTAGAGTGCTGCTCTAAATGTGCCCTAGTTTGGAGGCACAAACCCAGGGTGTTCGCTCAGTAGGGTCTGAAGTAAAAGACTAAATCCACTTGTGTACTGCAGTTTCTCTCTTATTTGACACTGACAGTTGGTTTACACTGAACTTTGATTAAGTCTCAAATTGAATCTGTGCTTGTAGACTATCTGCGCCACTGTATCAGAGCTGCTGATCTGTAGGCCTATACTCTCTTTTCCCCCTTTTAATTAAATACATGTATTACATTAAAAAATGTCATTATTTATTTTGTATAACGTAACTGATACATACCACTCAACAAAATACAGGGTATATACTTATATATTCACTTGCTATATAAATGCAGAATACAACATGTGTATATATATATATATATATATATATATATATATATATATATATATATATATATACTCGTGTACATGTACGTGTACAGCTAAACTGCATTGCACGGACTGTGTGCGTTGACTCTGGGGACGATTCGGAAGTGAGCAAGCGGGTTGATCGGAAGCAAGCGCATATTAATATTGTGGGTGTGTATTTTAACCATACAGCTACAGCGAATACATAATACATAATTATACCCATTGAATATAATGCACTTACCGGGCTCGATTGTACTATTCTGCGCTACACCATAATGAGACGCAATGCATACTCCCAAAAGGAAATAATATCGCAGTAAGTGTAATGCAGACATTTTGAAGTAAATTATTTCGACATGCGTCAGTCATGTAGTAGGCCTATACTCAGGCTCAGCTCAGCTCAGATGTCATTTATCAGCGGGGTCGTCCGTTTATACTCTATCTCAGGGTCGGTGCGAGAGATTGTGTTCCTCGATTACTCCACCTTGGAATGGAGTATAATATGATAAAATCTATTTAAAAAAAAAACGGCGATAAAAATATTCTCACCTACATGGGACTTTTTTTTTAATGCAAAACATTTCTAGTCGGTTTTACGTACACCCTACAATGAATGACCACCCAAGCGTTTCTTGTTGCTTGTTTTTTTATCCGACCATTCCTGCATTAGGGAGGAGGAACGAAGATATCCTTTTATATATACACTGCCATCCAAAAGTTTGGGTACACCTGATGTCAGCTCGGTTGTGGATCATTTTGAGGCATTTTATGTCCAGTATTTCAGTCCAAGTGATGTTTAAGTACAAAAAATACATCGTGCAACCAATATACTTCACGATTACCACGCCAAGTCTCCTTGGAATTTAGAAATTACTCAAAAATATGCAAAAAGTGCAAAAACGTGATTTTGCACTAATTTATTCAATTATTGAAAAAAAGAAGATATCTCGGCTAATAGTGGTCCGATCAATGTAAAATTTTTAATGGATGTTGAGGCATATAACCCTGTACTGTTAGTTTGTATTTTGAAACAACACTTTATTAATTATGCAAATTTATGCAAATTAAAGGTCTATTTTTAGAAATTTATCAATATTTTATTTTAAAAATTTCTATGAAGTCCAATTTTTTGTTAAAGGTTGCTGAGTATAATAATCAACAACATATTGTTTTAAAAATTGGACTTTCTCATGAATTCCATTGTATTCTCTTGTTTTATCACTTTCTATTGTCTTCTATTATTTTTATTTGTATGTATTTATTAATGTTTTTTACTCTTCTGGTTCTGAAATGAAAGCAAAATATTATCTTACATTCTATTCAGGTCTGACATGCAATAATGAAATGTTGTATCACCTAACAACACAATGGGCAGTGCTCTTAGAACAATTGTTGCACTACGCTTTAAAGGAAAAGTCACCAAAAGGTATATTTGGGGTAGGCAGCTGTTGCGCAACAGTCATGGATGTTTTATAGTTGGTTAAATTGGACGAGACCCCTCCCCCAGTCAGAACAGTCTTAATTCAGTCTTTATATGAAAAATTATTAAGTAAGGAACCATTGTATTGACGTGTAATTAGGAAAGCTTTAAAATATAGAACAAATTAATTATTGCCCATTTGTGTACTGAATGCACCATTCACCTTAGCCCCGGGACGCTGCCACGAAGTGGCAGCGTCCTGAAAGAAACCCTTCAAAATTTTTAAAGTGCGATTTGGAATGGTTAAAAATACCACTAAGAATCGGTAAGATATAGCAAAAATATCATTCATATAATGTCACTTACCTAAAGAGACTAGATGCAAATCAGATAATCCTAAAAAATTGTGTGCACTTGTAAATCTTGTATTTTCCAGTCCATTTCAGAGTCTCCTCCGATCTCTGTCAAAATACTAGCGTGTAGAGTATATAGCTGCTGCCGATGTCGCGCATGCGTGTTGCAAACTAATCACCGCGAATTTGACTCATTTAACTACACTGCAACAGCAATTCTGATGCCATTTTTTTGCTTTATGATCATCATAAAAAATGAAGATAGACATCCGGCTAGTATTGTAAGTAAAAAAACTAATAAATAAAATAGGTTTGTCCATCTTTTATTCCATAATTTTGACATTCTTGTCTGGAAAAGGGAAGGCACCTCATGTTTAATGCTAATAACTCGCAGCCCGTACACTTCGTGTACGGCCTGCCGCAGTAACATTCACCTGAATTGCTCTACAACACTCTTAATTGCATCTAAAAGGCTTTAAGCATCATCTCGGATATCTTCAAATCAAACAAGGAACATTTCAGAAACATAAAAGAGCCAAAAACATTGCAAAATACATAAAAATAAAAACAATCGAAAACAATAGAAAGTAATAAAACAAAAGAATACAAAGTAATTCATGAGAAAGTCCAACTTTTTAATCACAATTTTGTTGAGTATTATACCAAGGAGATACAAGCCCTGGAGATCTTGCAAGCGGGAATCGTTTGATCTAGCTTAAAAGCCGCGAGGAGAAAATACGTCGGGCATGTGCTTAACTAGCTGTCCCTTGCAGATTGGTAGACAAAAGATCCCTATACTTGGCTGCACTCGGAGGGCCACTTTCAAAAGGAGATATTCTTTTGTAATAGAAAATACTTTTCGCCACCACTTGTCTGAAAGTTGTGAGCAATACACAATGCGTATACTTTGCAAGGCAAGCGAAAAGAAATGTCATAATATTTTCCCACATATAAATCAAATTTACTCGACTGGGCACTAGTGGGCACTGATCTGACATATACCATCATTATTTCCAATATTCCAACTAGCACATATTCAATTTTCGTCTACCGGAAATAATCGGAAGATTGTTAAAAAGGGGATTTTAGGATGATCATTTTTTAAAACCCTTTTCACAAATTTAAGGTGCTGTCATTGAATTTACCCCAATGTTTAGATATATATCGTCGATATATTCATCTTTAATAATGTGCTCAATTTTGGCGCTGTTCAGTCAAATGAAAAGTGAAATATAAGCAATATTCTATTTTATACAAAATTCGCTACTCTGCTTTCCCCATGAATCTGTCGGCTTTGAGGATCAGACATCAAAGGCAGCTTTGGACCTGTATATTCTTTTGTGCGTCTTTAGAAACTGACAGCTGTTTGAATAAATTAGTTGCCAGTTGGAACTCCATCTCTCGTACCTCCTTGATTATACTCACCAACTTTTAACTAAAAATTGGGCTTCATAGCAATTTTTAAAACAAAGTATTGATAAATCTCTGAAAATAGACCTTTAATTTGCATAAATTTGCATAATTAATAAAGTGTTGTCCCAAAATAAAAACAAAGAGTACAGGGTTATATTTTACATGTGCCTCAACATCCATGCAAAATTTTACATTGATCGGACCATTGTTAGCCGAGATTTTCTATAATTGAATAAATTAGTGCAAAATCACGTGTTTGCACTTTTTGCATATTTTTTGAGTAATTTCTAAATTCCAAGGAGACTTGGCGTGGTAATCGTGCAGTTATATTGGTTGCATAATGTATTTTTGTATTTTTTTTTGTGTTAATATTTTTTTTTTATTTATTCAATTTATTTTATATTTTATTTATTATTATTATTTATTTATTTTTTTTATTTTTTATTTTTTTGGGGGGGGGAGGGGGGGGGGGGTGGGAGAAGAATCCCGGCTGGCTGAGTACAAAACGTAAGTTATCTTTTTTATCTTTGTTTTTTTTTTATGAGTTCTAATTTATTGGTCACTCACAAATTAACAAATAAAGATGTTATTAAATATAAAGTCTCGATCCCATACTGGGGCCTGCCATTTTCCTGAGAATATGACGTATACGAATTTGTTAGGATTCTATACAGAGTGAGTCATATGTCTTGCTAGAGTCATCTTCTATTTTGTCGGTAACCTTTCCATTTGGAAATTTGTATACATATAACAGACAATGTTTTGAAGATTGTAAAATCTCACTTGCACCTAGTGGTTAGCTAGGTGAAGAATAAACAAATTCAGAATAACTAACACACACGCCCTCACTCGTATACCCTCAACAAACATACACACACCCGCAAACACACACACACACGCAGCCACAAACACAAACAATTCATATTACAGCATTAACATATCCCTCTTTCTGTTCAAGCATTTATATTTTTTTCCAAGATCATAGGTAGAATTAATTCAAAAATAATTATGTGTGAGTATGAAAAGCTGTTGTTTATAACCTTATGTTCACCTACGGTATGTTGTTTGAAGTACTTAAATACCAATAAATTGTTATACAATATAAGCTACTACAATTCATTAATTTATTTAAATTGAGTAATTTAAATCATCACCATCTTGCATGCCATGAGAGTCCCTGTCAAAACAAACAGCAATTCAGCGTTTACTTGGAAAACTCAAAATCATTTTCAAGTTGTCTTGTGAAAAAGCACGAACATTTAATCATGGGATTCATTATATATGTCTTGATAGAGTCATCTCTCAGCATCTTTTGGTAATACCCCTTTTTATTCAAATATTAGCATGACTGAATAACAGAAAATCTTCAGAGGACTGCAAAATATTAAAAATCTAGCTATGAAACCATATTATTATTATTATTATTTGAAACTGTGCAGAAGGCATGCAAGCTTGCTCGGAACCGCTCGCATTCTATGGAAGGTCTTTAACTAGAAAGAGAAGTGGCTATAAACAGAGGACTTGGACAATTACCCCCGAGGACAATTACCCCCAAGGACAATTACCCCAGGACAATTACTCCCCAGACAATAACCCCCCGAGGACAATTACCCCCGGACAATTACCCCCGACGACAACTAGCTCAAGACGACAACTACCCCAAGACAATTACCCCCTGGATAATTACCCCCGGACAATTACCCCAAGGACCACGTAAGATATTTGTATATTTAATATGGTCAAACGGTAATATTAAAGCATGAAATGCTTAGTAATAATGTTTATCGTAAGAACGCTGTAAGGAGAGCAACAACAACATCAGACTAAACGGTCTTGTACAAGTTGCAAATTATCTTTATACTTCATTTCTTCCCAAGTCCATCATGTTTATTCATATTTGGTCAGGCCTAATTGATTGATTTCATTTTTGTGATACAATAAAATTCGATAAAAATCAATAAATTTGTTTGGAGAATACTATGTTGTTTTTGTCTTTAACAATAATCAATTCTTGATAGTTTTATACAGTAACCACATGAATAAGGTGGTGTAAATCAAATAAAAACTGAATGGTCTGAAACCATGGTTTCTATGGGCGCTCATAAGGGCCATAATTAATGACTCTATGAATTAACAAATAAAGTGAAAAACAAGGGGGGGGGGTAGGTATTAATTTTTTTGGGCCTTTGGCCAACAAAGAGGTTATCAGGTATCAGCCACAGGGGTAGGGTTGGGGGGTCAATCGGCCCGCTCATCGATTTTTACTTCGATTTTTTTTCTCTCTCTTTTTTTTCCCTTTTGCTAAGGGGGGGGGGGGCCGGGCCCGTCGCCCCCCCCCCCCTGTATCTGTATCCGCGCCTGGGGAAACAACAATGATATAAGAGATGATAATAGCAATAATCTTTAACCACATTATGTTGAATGTTACCTTAATAGATCTGTGCTCTGTAACATAAAATGTTCCTTAGATCTTATGATTGATTTTAATCGTAAGTCTATTGAAAACTGTGGACTAAGATTTGCGATCAGATTGATCGTATCTTTTTTTTTCAAATGTTACAAGGCATAGGTCTTGCATAAACTGCTCATATACCTATTGGAGGTCCACAAGAAACCTGAGCTATGTGATCAGGGTTGCACTGATCACCACCTGGCTCTACTGAATACACGCAATCTCCTAGCTGCTGCTCAGTTCCATTACATCTGTAGTCATGATAAAAGATGGTTCCAGATAATGGTCCAAGAGACACCGGCTTCTCATCGAGTCCATATTGGTATCCCAGCTGACGACATGTTACATTCGCTTCGGCTTCACTCCAATCAGAATCACATATCAAAGCATGTTCAAATCTGAATCGGTACTCCACCACTCCCTCATAGCTGGTAGAACCACTAAGAATTCTCATATTCTCATAAGTACATATAAACAAAACCCGTAAAGAGCTTTCGGAGAAATATGAAACATGGTTCACTTTAGACCAGTTTACTATTAAACATATTCAAATTTATCCATGTTAATTTCCTGGCGACATAGTAACAAAGTATTCAAACAACCTGTAATAGAAGAATAAACTACAGAACATGGAATCCGGTTTGCATACGTAAGTTGTTGCTATGTCAGGAAAGCCTTATGCAAGCATTCACGTTGTCGTTAACAAAGTTTATTTACAAAGTATGCATAAAATTTGAATATGTATAAGTAAACTGGTCTATTTCATTCACTGATATTCCCTACCTCCACAGTATTTTTTAGCCCATATAAAAATTATTTTTGCCTTTCCCTCTGCTTTACCCAAAAAAAAAAAAAAAAGAAGAAGAACGAAGAGAAGAAAAAAAAAAAAAAAACCCCCGACTTGGTCTGATTAGATTGAAAACGAACAAGCCTTCTTTTTTCGAAAATATACACAAATGGTCATTGAAACTTTGGTTATGATTGTAACATAACGATTTATACAAAGGCTAAATAAAAAAAATAAAAAATGTCTCGCAGAAGGTTAAACTGGATAAGAAAACTCACCTGGAAGATTGTGATTTAACTGTTTGGCACAGTTTTCTCCTCATTGGTTATTCACACAAGTGCACGTGCTGTTGGGTAATTTATTATTTGAATATTCATGATTTGGATAATGAATATTCATAAACTTGACTTGATGTAGCGCTTGTATTTAACCATGAATCGTACTACTAACTGTGAAAATCGCACCTTAAAGTATGGTATATAAAGCGAACCCTCTTAATTATTAAACAATAAGTGTAGGATTAAAGAATACAATTTTGTTATAATAGGATTCGAACAAAGGATACAGTATATATATGAACCTCATGTTTCATATATGATATGTTTTAACTTATATTGGACAATTATTCTTACTAATATTTGCCAACAATCTAAACCAACTTTTAACAAGTATGTTTACCAATGTTGGTTAAAATTTGGTTATTTTACCACCGACTCTTTCTACGGAGATAAAGATTGGAAATTCAAATATGAGTAGACGTGATACCTAGGGTTGCTGGCATCCGTTGCACTTAAAAATGATACATTTGACTGTATCAGGTTAGTGGCTAGTACATCCCATTTATTGCCTAACATATAGTAAGCGATAAATGTCCAAGAAAAATAGATATTTATACTGAAGTTCATAATAGGGAAATAAGAGATTTTTGGTAAACATGATCGGTGGTGGATGCAGAGTTGGAATATAGGAGGGGGGGGGGGCACCGCCGAAAATTTTCCGATTTTAACATGTACAGTCAACGATCGTTTTTTTTTTTTTAAACATAAGGGGGCGTCCAGTATTCTATCTCTGCAACATAATCGTCTATATGTCTGAAGATGCACACAGTTTGCAATCAAGTTATATGCACACGTATACTGTAGCGCATGGATCATTTTTATTGAATACGCTTCACTTACCGGGCTTGACTGGCGGGTAATGTGCAGCTCCATGGTGAGACACTGTAATGGCTCCAAAAATGACAGAATATCTCAGTATTACCGACATTTTTAAGTAAACGTATCCCACCATGTAAAATATATCTCAGTTATTTTCATATATACCCCATATTCCCTCTGGTCTAACTTCCCCCTATTTTAATCCAATTTTGTGATGCCACTTATGAGCAAGTGCTTTCCCATGCTTGAAATCCACGAATTACCCCCTTTTATCTGTTAGGAGCCAGAAGGGCGCTATTACTGTACAAAGTCAATGGTAATAGCGCCCTTCTGGCTCCCAACGGAACATCCTTGATCTGCAATAGCGCCCTTCTGGCTCCAAGCCGACGAATATTATTCATGAAGGAATAGAAATTCATAGCATTCTTCTGAAATTATCCTTTAGCTATAATACCAATTTCCTTTTCGGCTCTCTTAATATTCATGACCTCATCTCTATATGATATCTTTATCTCTCTGTACGCTTTCTCCAGACTGTTTCATATAACTGTTCTTTGTATATATCTCTGATAATCTTTCTCTTGCTACATTCTATTTTTTCTATCCTCTTCATACATGTATAACAATCTCTCTGTCCTCATTCTTACTTTCCATTAATCATTTTTCTTTCTTTTCACCTTTCTCTAGCTAAATACTAATTTCTTGTTCCTCTTGCTTAATATCCATCCCTTCTTTTTTCTTTTCCTCTTACGTGATACTATCTCATTATATTCTGTCTCTCTCTGCACATGAACTTGTCTATCCTCTGTCATACTTTATGTATCCCCTTCCGCTCTTTCTCTCTCCTTTTTCACAACTGTGTTACCATTCTTTTTATGTGTCCATCTATATTTTTAACCTTGTGCACTCTCCTTTATGTCATTTCAGGATCTTTTTTGTCAAATCTACCGAGTGAGTAAAAAAAAAACCTTTACACCTAGAAAAATGTCAATAAAAAGAAAACCAATTTATAAACCCCAAATTATTTTACATATTCTGAAAGAGTCATATGTACTATTCTTAACATTCAGTACTTCATGATTAGCAGTATCTGAAAATCTTCTCTCTTGCTTATCATGAAATTGAAATTATTGAAGAGGTGTATTCAAGGATATAGTAAACATGTCTACTTACACAATATTTGTTTTCGTTGTTATACTGATTTGTATGATATCCTTTCCCTGGTTTCACAGAAAGTGTAGCAAACCATCCAATAAGATTGCGAACGCAAAAAGGAGTCATTAATAAAAAACTATGGAGCCATTGAAATTATCATGACGGAGTGTGGGGCTCAGTTGTGACACATATTTTTACAGTTACGAGGTGAGTTCACATTAATGACTCTCTTTTGTTTAGCTTGTGAAAAGATTCAAGAATTATTGCCAATCGATGTAGGTCATAAGGACACATGCCGACCCCCAACCCCACTGGAAAAAAATCAATCAATATAAGTGATACAAAACATTAAAAAAAAAGCACAAGTGAATATTTTATTCTTCAGGGAAAAAGACTACAAACTATTATTTTATTTATTTATTTATTTATTTACTTTTTTTTTTTTGTTGATGAGCATTCTTCTGCTTTTGCAAAGGCAGAAGTTAAGGTTGCGCATTTATTAATCAGGTAGCTGTGATGATTTTGATCAAACGAACGAGAACTAAGTATCCAATATTTGAACACATGAGAAAGAACCCCACATTTACCAAACTAAACGTCTGCCAGTGCATCTCTGCTCATATGGTCCTTATATAATAATAATAATAATAATAAAGTCATTTTTATATAGCGCATAATAAACAATTATTCTCTTGCGCTTTAAGTCATAATCATAGTTATAAAAATTAATACAAATAAGAAGAGATGATCAGTAGAATAATATATATATTACCTAATTACAGTAACATTACAAGCGGGGCGCCAAAGAGATTGTCACTTTTACAAATCTATAAAGGGGCACTCTTTTGGGGCGCCCCCGTTGTAGGGACCATATCAGCAGAGATGCAGTAGCAGCTATTACAATGGTCAGCGGCTGCCGGGCCGCGCAACGAGAAAAAGTCCAAAAATTGCCGTTCACCTTTTTGGACAATTAAATTTTGAGCGTTGGAACGGACAATTTTTTTCTGGGATGCACTCAAAAGTAAACTGAGGGGCCGTCAAAGGCGGCATACCCACGCCTTGGTGGCGCTACAGAGTAGTTGTAATACTATGGGTCAAAACTGAATCTACATTATGTGTAATAACCCCGGATGATTTTGTCTTAACGCATGGCTTTACACAACTCGAAATTTATGTACTGAAAAACATGACCCCTATGTCAGCGAATGTTAGCGAAACGACCCAATGTCTCCACGCTGACCTGTCCCGGCCTATGTGTGACGCACGCAATTCAAGCGCAGCTGAAGTTTCGGTACATTTCTTTTTGACAATTATTGAAATTTTCAGGGTAGAAAATGAAATTGCTGAAACTCATTTGTAATCAATTATTTTCGCAGTTTTTGTGTTCAAAATGGATTGTTGAGGTTAAGATTGAAAATTGTATGTCAGTCTGATTTTTTTCTACAAAAAAATTGCGCATTAACGTGTGGTGCGCAGACATAGCTATATAATAATAGGCACTGCGCAGACTTGGGCACTCTTACTTACTATACTCAAAGAAAAGGTCAATGCAATGAAAACAATGAAATCAATAAAACAACTTATGCTAAAGCATACAATTCCGTATAAAACAACAAATAAGACACAGATATAAAACTGTGCAGGAAGACGTACTAACAGCCACACACCCGGGTGCCCTCGGTTAGCGAACAACCAATCGTCTCACCGCTAACCTGCTCCCCGGCCTATGTGTGACCGCACGTTCGTTAACCCTGCTCAGTCAAGGCTCAGGTCACCGGCATTGGAGCTTCCTAAAAATCGCTTGGGATCCTTGCCGCACTGGTAGCGTGTCCCAGCTGATGAATATTAATGTACTGATCATAAAAATAGTCTGCAAAACCTCCTACCTTATGACTGGCGAGAAGATGTTCTTTTATAGCCTACACTTTGTTTCGAAATTTGTGTACGTTTGGCGCATGCATGGGATATATGGGCTACTGGGTATACTGCGCTTTTACCTTTGGAAAGACCAATTTAAGAGCTACTGCGCACTTGAACTTTTGGTTGGTTTGTTTGCGCTATCTCCACTGAGGCGGATACGTGCGAAACGGTGATCGATCGGGCCAGAGTAAAAACAAAAAAGGTCACACAGAATCTGCAGGGATCAACCAATCATCACCTAAATCTTAATCGTTCTTTCCTTTCACTATCCAAACAATCTCTGAAAATTTGGTGCAAATCCGTTCACGCCGTCTCTAGTTATCTTGTACAACAAACAAACAAACAAACAAACAACAAAAAAAACAAAAACATACGGAACCCTTTACAATACCTGCCGATTTCTCGGCTGGGGATAATGATGATGATGAATGGCGATTGTTTTTTAGTTTTTTGCATGCCCATATCAGTAAGGATACTGTATTTTTATTAATTTTAGATCGTTTGTAGTGAACTCGGACATTCGACACGACGAATGGCGGTTCATTAAGTAACTACGATGACCGGTAACTGCCAAAGGTCGATTCTGGTTTCGAATTGTCTTACTGTCCTTCATACTCCAATGATGACATTAAACGCGATAGCTATATGAATGTTTCCGTTATGCATGGGGTGACGCACGGGAATGCTCCAGGGATGACGTTGCAACGGTGAGATGTGTCCCTTCCTGATCAGAACAGATGCTGCTAGTGACTATGATTATACCGGTAAGCGCTACTCGCATCGTTATGCTGAATATTTCTAAAATTCATAATGTATGGAATTCTAGTCTATACGCGTACGAAAATGGGTCAGAAATGATACATCTTGAAAACTATTTTAGTTTCTTAAATGCAGAAATGGTAAATATTTACTATTATATTTTAGGTAGAAGCCTGCATATTTTAATGCCTTATATCATGCATGTGCACGTATTAGGGAATCTTTTTTATAGTTAAATGCACGAAGGTTCATTTAGGTGGGTAAAAAATTTAGCCCGCTAGTCGAGGAAAATGATTTTATTGTTGTATATCAATACTTGTAGATCTTGATTTTTGCAGATATCTCGACGAGTACTATATTAGGGCCTATTATATTGTCTCTGATTATGCCTTCCAGGGAAAAGGATCAACATTCTAGTGCTCAAATGATTTTCCATTTCTACAGTTATTCGATATCCTTTCACGCTTGACTGTACAATGATCAGAGCTTTAACGTTGTAAATTTGCATTGCTCTTTGAATAGGTACGTCTTCAAGCTATCAACCTAGTCTTGGTGGATGGAGATATTTCTGGTAGCCTTGCGGTTGTGGATACCAACTTGCCTCATTGTTGGGTGCTGTTACCGAAGTCAACGGTTCTGAAACAAATAACAGAAAGCGGATCAGCACCTCCTGCTTCTTACACTGCAGTTACCGCCACTACTAATATCGATGGGGTATCGACAGAGTCAGACAACCCTCCCCACCCTACGTCCCACCCTCGCCCACCCCTGATGAAGGCCCTCCCACATATGATTCGGTGACCACACCACTAAACTCCCATGCTGATGGTGGTGGTACGGCGACTGCAGAGAATGTATGAAAGTGATTTTGGGGCAACAGGAGTCGGAGTTCCGCTGACCAATTTTAAAAAGATCGATAAGGCTGATGCATTTCATCGGAAATACTTTCTGAGATTAGCAGACAGTCTACAAGAATCAAAGTAGAAGAGGAAATGTTTGACCCCTATTACAACCGATGGAAAGACGCGACATCCGTGGTAAATTATCTTTCGCGATGTTCTTCAATGCTCGAGTGGTCAGAAGCTATTTACTCCCAGTTGATTTCTATCCTTCGGGTTTATGCCAGGTTTCATAGCTTCTGACCACTCGAGCATTGAAGAGTTAACGGGTATCAAGGACGAACCCAGCCGGGGCTTACTATAACTCAGCTGGTAGAGCGCCTGAATAGTAACCAGGAGTCTCTGGTTCGAATCCCGATGGTACCCCATTTTTTTTGCTAATTTTTTTATTTTTTCATATTATGATTTTAAATTGTTGCAATTGTTGTATTTGCGATTTATATTTGTTCATGATTATCAGTCTGTGTCAAATAAAATGGTACAGTTGGAAAACATTTTTTTAAAGTATGAAAATTAATCACAGTCTAAGGGTTTTTTGATATTTCTATAAAGTAGGAAAATCAGGCTTTCTTCTGCAATTTATTTCATCCAATTTGTGCTGTAGTTCTTGAGATACGACCATTTTTTATAATCAAGAAAAATGTACTTTTGCGCGTGCTTCTCTGTGGGTTTGAACAGTCATAATAGATAGAATTCAGCGCACCGAGACAATAGATGTGTGTAATTTCGATTAGCTCATCGCGCACAAATTTAGCATAACCATCAAAATAACTTTTGTTTACAAACAAATTATGCAAAACACAGTGCATTAGCGAGAACAATCTTTAGCTTTAAGTTGATACCACATTCATTTGAGAGAATTTCACACATAAATAATTTTTTCCTGGCTGTACCATTTTTATTTTATTTTGTTATACACAGTGTGTAGAAGTGTATGGATGTTACCTCAAATCTATAGAGATACATGTCGACGGGGTGTGTTAATTAGGGAATCCCAGCGCAGCACCGGCCAGCCAGGGGGAAGTGTCATTACTTAAATGGCCGAAACACATGGTGATCCCTGGTGTGCTATTGAGGACCATGACATGGGTGGAAATAAGATCCTCCTGTCAGTGTATTGTAAAAAAGTTTTATGAAGTACAATCGTTATAGCTATACAAGGTGATACCATAAACGTTACATGTTTCAATCTGTTGAAATCATTTTCATTAATTTGGATAGAAGAAGAACTCTCATTTTGACACAAGCATACATCATCACTATCAGGATTACTGAATTAGATGCATCTGTAATGCATTTGTAATGGGTACAAAATTTATTTGTTCAATTTTCTTTGAAATTCAGAACCTGGAATGATTCTTTCACAAATATAGTAGTTGATTTTAATTTGAAATCTTAATAACGTGTTGATATCATTTAGCCCTTACATTTTATGCACCAACACCTGGCTTCGACCTGCTTCGACATGACCATCCCCCTGACGACACATCGATCATAATCGAATTCGGGCCTGCAAGTCATCCAGATCCCGTGGCGAGGAAACGTCACAGGGTGTCAAGTCATGAGATCATGGAGGCCAGTCCACCCCGTGATTGAGGGCTGTTAAGGACAAATATCTCTGCCATCCTCTCATGGACACCTCGAAGGGTGCTAAGACAGTGAGCTGAGACACCATCTTGCGCCCACCAAAGGTGCCGGAACACTCAACAAGGAGGTTCGAAAAAAATATGCATTGCCCTCAATCCTGCCAATAACCACCGTGAAAAGTTGAGCCTCCTCTGGAAATCCTCTGCAGCAGTTGATGATGCTCTGAAGGGTAGGCCTACATGACATGTTGGCCCATATTCTGCTATGAAGAATGAGTTTAAATGCGTCGCAATTTTGTACAAAGCTATTGTGCGATCCGTATCAGACAAAAGGACGCAGGGCATGCACAATAGCTTGTACGAACTTGCGACGCATACAAACTTAGGTGTTATAGCAGAATATGGGCCGTTGAGTTCCAATAGATGAGGGTATAAAGAATAATACGAGCTTGTGCTGGTATTTCAGCTCGAGATTTACCACGTTACATGACAATGAAACTATTTCAACCATTCAATGAATTCGGGTTATGTATAACCTGAGATTGAAGCAGGGCAATTACCCGGTAACATGACAATAATGCAATGTCAATCATTCAAACGATTTGGGGGTTGGGCATACCAGACAGGCAATTATCTTGCTAGATGAATTATGGAGCAATCAGTTCCATTTCTCCATATTTTATTCAGATAAAGGAATGTAGGAAATGACATGCTCACCAGAAATTACAGCTATAGACAATAGTTTAAAATTGCTTGGAAAATGCTATGAAACCAAACACTTCCAAAATGTGGTTTGGTACCGTACAGTCCAAAAACTTGGTAAAAGCAGGTATTGTATCATGGTAAACTTTTCTTTACGAATACATTGTTGGTGTACATTATATTTTATTGTGTTCTCCTTTAAAAGTGTCGCCTGCAACTTGCCATAACAATGCACCACTATTTATGTATACGTATTTACATGTACCTGTATGTATTTTGTTTGTTAATGTGGCTCTCAGAACTGATTGTAGTCTTGGTTCTTTTTTCAATGATAAATGGATTCGAGTTTTGGGGCACGTGCATTTATATTATTTACTGCCGCCCTAAATGCAACCAGATTCATATGCCCAACTACTCGTTTCATTTATGATTAAGCTGTATATTTGAATGAATATGGAAACGATTGTGTATCTGTAACCAAACCTTCCAAACCGAACGTGGCTATTTGAATCTGTGTGTGTGTGTGTGTTGTGTGTGTGTGTGTGTGTGTGGTGTGTGTGTGTGTGCGTGCTGTGGGTGGGTGTGTGTGTGTGTGTGTGTAATATAGTAATGGATGTTTTTTGTAATTAGTCAAGTAATTCCTGTAGTTACATAGGTTAAACACATTACGTATTTGATTAGACGAGTTTAATATCAAAGAAGAAGAAGTCGAATAGGTTACATGACATTTCTTCAGCGACAAATGCTCCCGGCTTTATTTCGTCTAAGAATTTAGGGTTGAGGTTTTATCATGTTTATGCTAGATTTAGTATTATGTTTAGGGTAGGATATAGTGTGAAGTCCATGGTTGAAGTTGATTGTTCGAGTTTAGTGTATAGAATTTGGAGCGGAGCAATTATCGCCGGAGCAATTGTCATGGAGTCATTCGCTTATCACTGCCCACAGTCACGACCGGTCGTGCATCTGATTTCTCACAAAAAAAA
The DNA here is from genome assembly GCA_940671915.1 of Paracentrotus lividus. Taxonomy (NCBI): domain Eukaryota; kingdom Metazoa; phylum Echinodermata; class Echinoidea; order Camarodonta; family Echinidae; genus Paracentrotus; species Paracentrotus lividus. The sequence continues at coordinate 78,049,527 of CALNVZ010000174.1, read as the reverse complement.
ATGTACGCATTTTTATCTATTTTTTTTTATAGATATGCAGGGGAAGAGAACCGTACTCTTGTTAGAATGAAAAATGCCGAATGACAGGAAAAACGTAGAAATTGCCAGCTATACCCAATGCAGACTGCACATACACTTGCAAAACACGCACGTCCGGTCATTGACATGGCATAACCAACTCCTTGGCATAACTAACGATACAATGGTGAAAGACAAAAATAAGGGGATGGAAAACAAATTGACCCAATTGATGGGAAATCTATACCAAAATAGCGTATTCGATAGAAAATAAAAAATATTTGCAGCCACAGTTTGCATGGTTTATTGTTCAATAGGTCATGATATACATGATATTACTTCACGGAATTTCAAAAAATGCAGTAAATGTTTATATTTCGAATACGAAGGTGCTAAATACGCATTGTATATACATTACAGCGTATTTAATGAAATATATTAATCATGTTCATATGATCTCCCCGTTGTTCAGGTGCAATAAACAAATCAACGTTGAAACAAACACCAAATGAAATCGGTATCAAATTATTTGCAATCACTGAAAATAATTATCAATAGGTGAATGTATTATAACATGTATTAGTGTAGGATTATATATGCCGAGTGAGTTCAGAAAAAACTTTACACCTAGAAAAATGTCAATAAAAAGAAAACCAATTTATAAACCCCAAGTTCTTATACATATCTCTGAAAGAGTAACTCCTCCCGCATCTTTTGGTACCAATTTTGTGTGTTATATCTTTACGCTTGGATGAACGCGACGCATTGTTTGCGAACATGTCAATTTCAAATTGTGCGAGAATGGGAGTAAATCAAAACAACAAAAAGCTAGAAAAAAGCAACTTCATCCTGATTAAAATAGCATAACTTTTTAACGAAAATGTCTTCCGCTTAATAACTTGTTAGGAGTGTGTTTCACATATTGACTACATTTGTATGAAAATGAGATAGATCTGTAGAGTCAGGCTTGAGTGAGCACACGTCAAACATAAAGTAATCACTTTTCAAAAGTATTTAGAGGCCTTTTAGGTCTGCCAGTGGCAATTTAATCTTTGATGTGTACTCATTCGTGCATTACTTGACGAGTCGATCTAAATATTCAATACAAAATGTAGTCAATATGTGTAACAACACACCTGCCAAGTTATTAAGCGGAAGCATTTTCGTTAAAAAAGTCATGCTTTTTAATCAAGATGAGTTGCTTTTTTCTAGCTTTTTGTTGTTTTTATTTTACTCCCATTCTGGCACAATTCGAAATTGACATGTTCGCAAAACAAAGCGTCGTGTCCATCCAAGCGTAAAGGACATACCACACAAAAATGGTACCAGAATGTGGGAGGAGTTAGGGGAGACGGGTATGGATGTTACAAAGTCACATTTTGGGCAGATAATTCTAATGAAAGAACTCACGCACTCCATATTGGGTCTGTAGTTAGCCTATTATGTTGGCTAAAACCTGAGGCATATAAAACTTGAAAACATGTAAACACTAATTAACTACAGCTTAATTAGTGAAGACTTTTTTTGTAACAACCTACCCCATATACGGGGTAGGTTGTTACACCATACGGGGTCAATTGTTAAAATATGTAAACGTACGGGGTAAGTTGACAATGTGTAAATCTCTTATACCATACTTTAATTTCAACTTTCCAGTTTCTTGACATCGTTAACAGTAGATCAAGTAGAGCTATAGAATAGACAAAAGTAATAATAGAAAAATAAAATATTAACACCTGAAAATTTAGACAAAATGTAATTTTACATATGTAATGTAATTGGGGTAAGTTGTTACATCGACATGGGGTTGGTTGTTGTAACAACCTACCCCATGGTGATTTTACACACAGAAATCAACTGTAGCACAGTCATTAGGCAGAATTACAGGGCATGGCTAGGGGGTATATTAGTGACATACATGTACTATATTTACAATACCAGACTATCATCATGTGCCTTCAGTTGTAAGAGCTATTACAAATTTCAATTTTTGTTCAAAATTTACTTTGAACTGTAATAAATGTTTTTGTTGATTTACTTTTTAATAAACAACGGAGAAACCTCACGACCGGCAGTTCATCACAGCTATGTGTAGGCTGTATATAGATGCCAGTTAGCACATCCTCTCTTGTTCCATCTTAGCACACTAAGAACTGTAACAACTGACCCGTGTAACTTCCATACCGGTCTCCCCTACTCTTT
>CALNVZ010000174.1:78025119-78037710 GCA_940671915.1 Paracentrotus lividus | reverse complement strand
AACAAAAATTGAAATTTGTAATAGCTCTTACAACTGAAGCACATGATGATAGTCTGGTATTGTAAATATAGTACATGTATGTCACTAATAATACCCCTAGCCATGCCCTGAATTCTGCCTAATGACTGTGCTACAGTTGATTTCTGTGTGTAAAATCACCATGGGGTTAGGTTTGTTTACAACAACCAAACCCATGTCGATGTAACAACTTACCCCAATTACATTACATATGTAAAATTACATTTTGTCTAAATTTTCAGGTGTTTAATATTTTTCTATTATTACTTTTGTCTATTCTATAGCTCTACTTGATCTACTGTTAACGATGTCAAGAAACTGGAAAGTTTGAAATTAAAGTATGGTATAAGAGATTTACACATTGTCAACTTACCCCGTACGTTTACATATTTTAACAATTGACCCCGTATGGTGTAACAACCTACCCGTATATGGGGTAGGTTGTTACAAAAAAATGTCTTCACTAATTAAGCTGTAGTTAATTTAGTGTTTACATGTTTTCAAGTTTTATATGCCTCAGGTTTTAGCCAACATAAAGGCTAACTACAGACCCAATATGGAGTGCGTGAGTTCTTTCATTAGAATTATCTGGCCCAAAATGTGACTTTTGTAACATCCATACCCGGTCTCCCCTAACTCCTCCCACATCTTCTGGTACCATTTTTGTGTGGTATGTCCTTACGCTTGGATGGACACGACGCTTGTTTGCGAACATGTCAATTTCGAATTGTGCCAGAATGGGAGTAAAATAAAAACAACAAAAAGCTAGAAAAAGCAACTCCATCTTGATTAAAATAGCATGACCTTTTTAACGAAATGCTTCCGCTTAATAACTTGGCAGGTGTGTTGTTACACATATTGACTACATTTTGTATTGAATATTTAGATCGACTCGTCAAGTAATGCACGAATGAGTACACATCAAAGATTAAATTGCCACTGGCAGACCTAAAAGGCCTCTTCAATACTTTTGAAAAGTGATTACTTTATGTTTGACGTGTGCTCACTCAAGCCTGACTCTACAGATCTATCTCATTTTTCATACGAAATGTAGTCAATATGTGAAACAACACTCCTAACAAGTTATTAAGCGGAAGACATTTTCGTTAAAAAGTTATGCTATTTTTAATCAGGATGAAGTTGCTTTTTTCTAGCTTTTGTTGTTTTTGATTTACTCCCATTCTCGCACAATTTGAAATTGACATGTTCGCAAACAATGCGTCGCGTTCACCAAGCGTAAAGATATAACACACAAAATGGTACCAAAAGATGCGGGAGGAGTTACTCTTTCAGAATATGTATAAGAACTTGGGGTTTATAAATTGGTTTCTTTTTATTGACATTTTTTTCTAGGTGTAAAGTTTTTTTCTGACTCACTCGGCATATTATAATCCTACACTAATACATGTTTAAATACATTCACCTATGATAATATTTTCAGTGATTGCAAATAATTTGATACCGATTTCATTTGTGTTGTTTTCAACGTTGATTTGTTTATTGCACCTGAACAACGGGGAGATCATATGAACATGATTAATATATTTCATTAAATACGCTGTAATGTATATACAATGCGTATTTAGCACACCTTCGTATTCGAAATATAAACATTTACTGCATTTTTTGAAATTCCGTGAAGTATATTCATGTATATCATGACCTATTGAACAATAAACCATGCAAACTGTGGCTGCAAATATTTTTTATTTTCTATCGAATACGCTATTTTGGTATAGATTTCCCATCAATTGGGTCAATTTGTTTTCCATCCCCTTATTTTTGTCTTTCACCATTGTATCGTTATTATGCCAAGGAGTTGGTTATGCCATGTTCAATGACCGGACGTGCGTGTTTTGCAAGTGTATGTGCAGTCTGCATTGGGGTATAGCTGGCAATTTCTACGTTTTTCCTGTCATTCGGCATTTTTTCATTCTAACAAGAGTACGGTTCTCTTCCCCCTGCATATCTATAAAAAAAATAAGATAAAAATGCGTACATTTTTTTTTGTGGAGAAATCAGATGCACGACCGGTCGTGACTGTGGGCAGTGATAAGCGAATGACTCCATGACAATTGCTCCGGGCGATAATTGCTCCGCTCCAAATTCTATACACTAAACTCGAACAATCAACTTCAACCATGGACTTCACACTATTATCCTACCCTAAACATAATACTAAATCTAGCATAAACATGATAAAACCTCAACCCTAAATCTTAGACGAAATAAAGCCGGGAGCATTTCGCTGAAGAAAATGTCATGTAACCTATTCGACTTCTTCTTCTTTGATTTAAACTCGTCTAATCAAATACGTAAATGTGTTTAACCTATGTAACTACAGGAATTACTTGACTAATTACAAAAACATCCATTACTATATTACACACACACACACACACACACCCACACGCACGCACACACACACACACACACACACACACACACACACACACACACACACACACAGATTCAAATAGCCACGTTCGGTTTGGAAGGTTTGGTTACAGATACACAATCGTTTCCATATTCATTCAAATATACAGCTTAATCATAAAATGAAACGAGTAGTTGGGCATATGAATCTGGTTGCATTAGCGGCAGTAATAATAATTAAATGCACGTGCCCCAAAACTCGAATCCATTTATCATTGAAAAAAAACCAAGACTACAATCAGTTCTGAGAGCCACATTAACAAACAAAATACATACAGGTACATGTAAATACGTATACATAAAGTAGGTGCATTGTTATGGCAAGTTGCAGGCGACACTTTATAAAGGAGAACACAATAAAATATAAATGTACACCAACAATGTATTCGTAAAGAAAAGTTTACCAATGATACAATACCTGCTTTTACCAAGTTTTTGGACTGTACGGTACCAAACCCACATTTTGGAAGTGTTTGGTTTCATAGCATTTTCCAAAGCAATTTTAAACTATTGTCTATAGCTGTAATTTCTGGTGAGCATGTCATTTCCTACATTCCTTTATCTGAATAAAATATTGGAGAAATGGAACTGATTGCTCCATAATTCATCTAGCAAGATAATTGCCTGTCTGGTATGCCCAACCCCCAAATTCGTTTGAATGATTGACATTGCATTATTGTCATGTTACCGGGTAATTGCCCTGCTTCAATCTCAGGTATACATAACCCCGAATTCATTTGAATGGTTGAAATAGTTTCATTGTCATGTAACGTGGTAAATCTCGAGCTGAAATACCAGCACAAGCTCGTATTATTCTTTATACCCTCATCTTATTGGAACTCAACGGCCCATATTCTGCTATAACACCTAAGTTTGTATGCGTCGCAAGTTCGTACAAGCTATTGTGCATGCCCTGCGTCCTTTTGTCTGATACGGATCGCACAATAGCTTTGTACAAAATTGCGACGCATTTAAACTCATTCTTCATAGCAGAATATGGGCCAACATGTCATGTAGGCCTACCTTGCAGAGCATCATCAACTGCTGCAGAGGGATTTCCAGAGGAGGCTCAACTTTTCACGGTGGTTATTGGGCAGGATTGAGGGCAATGCATATTTTTTTCGAAACCTCCTTGTTGAGTGTTCCGGCACCTTTGGTGGGCGCAAGATGGTGTCTCAGCTCACTGTCTTAGCACCCTTCGAGGTGTCCATGAGAGGATGGCAGAGATATTTGTCCTTAACAGCCCTCAATCACGGGGTGGACTGGCCTCCATGATCTCATGACTTGACACCCTGTGACGTTTCCCTCGCCACGGGATCTGGATGACTTGCAGGCCCGAATTCGATATAAGATCGATGTGTCGTCAGGGGAGATGGTCATGTCGGAAGCAGGTCGAAGCCAGGTGTTGGTGCATAAAATGTAAGGGCTAAATGATATCAACCGTTATTAAGATTTCAAATTAAAATCAAACTACTATATTTGTGAAAGAATCATTCCAGGTTCTGAATTTCAAAAGAAAATTGAACAAATAAATTTTGTACCCATTACAAATGCATTACAGATGCATCTAATTCAGTAATCCCTGATAGTGATGATGTATGCTTGGTGTCAAAATGAGAGTTCTTCTTCTATCCAAATTAATGAAAATGATTTCAAACAGATTGAAACATGTAACGTTTATGGTATCACCTTTGGTAGTAGCTATAACGATTGTACTTCATAAAACTTTTTTTACAATACACTGACAGGAGGATCTTATTTCCACCCATGTCAATTGGGTCCTCAATAGCACACCAGGGATCACCATGTGTTTCGGCCATTTAAGTAATGACACTTCCCCCTGGCTGGCCGGTGCTGCGCTGGGATTCCCTAATTAACACCACCCCGTCGACATGTATCTCCTATAGATTTGAGGTAACATCCATACACTTCTACACACTGTGTATAACAAAATAAAATAAAAAATGGTACAGCCAGGAAAAAATTATTTATGTGTGAAATCTTCTCAAATGAATGTGGTATCAACTTAAAGCTAAAAGATTGTTCTCGCTAATGCACTGTGTTTTGCATAATTTGTTTTGTAAAACAAAAGTTATTTTGATGGTTATGCTAAATTTTGTGCGCGATGAGCTAATCGAAATTACACACATCTATTGTCTCGGTGCGCTGAATTCTATCTATTATGACTGTTCAAAACCCACAGAGAAGCACGCGCAAAGTACATTTTTCTTGATTATAAAAAATGGTCGTATCTCAAGAACTACAGCACCAAATTGGATGAAATAAATTGCAGAAGAAAGCCTGATTTTCCTACTTTATAGAAATATCAAAAACCCTTAGACTGTGATTAATTTTCATACTTTAAAAAAATGTTTTCCAACTGTACCATTTTATTTGACACAGACTGTATAACTCATGAACAAATATAAATCGCAAATACAACAATTGCAACAATTTAAAATCATAATATGAAAAAATAAAAAAATTAGCAAAAAAAATGGGGGTACCATCGGGATTCGAACCAGAGACCTCCTGGTTACTATTCAGGCGCTCTACCAGCTGAGTTATAGTAAGCCCCGGCTGGGTTCGTCCTTGATACCCGTTAACTCTTCAATGCTCGAGTGGTCAGAAGCTATTGAAACCTGGCATAAACCCGAAGGATAGAAATCAACTGGGAGTAAATAGCTTCTGACCACTCGAGCATTGAAGAACATCGCGAAAGATAATTTACCACGGATGTCGCGTCTTTCCATCGGTTGGTAATAGGGGTCAAACATTTCCTCTTCTACTTTGATTCTTGGTAGACTGTCTGCTATCTCAGAAAGTATTTTCCGATGAAATGCATCAGCCTTATCGATCTTTTTAAAATTGGTCAGCGGAACTCCGACTCCTGTTGCCCCAAAATCACTTTCATACATTCTCTGCAGTCGCCGTACCACCACCATCAGCATGGGAGTTTAGTGGTGTGGTCACCGAATCATATGTGGGAGGGCCTTCATCAGGGGTGGGCGAGGGTGGGACGTAGGGTGGGGAGGGGTTGTCTGACTCTGTCGATACCCCATCGATATTAGTAGTGGCGGTAACTGCAGTGTAAGAAGCAGGAGGTGCTGATCCGCTTTCTGTGATTGTTTCAGACCGTTGACTTCGGTAACAGCACCCAACAATGAGGCAAGTTGGTATCACAACCGCAAGGGCTACCAGAAATATCTCCCATCCACCAAGACTAGGTTGATAGCTTGAAGACGTACCTATTCAAAGAGCAATGCAAATTACAACGTTAAAGCTCTGATCATTGTACAGTCAAGCGTGAAAGGATATCGAATAACTGTAGAAATGGAAAATCATTTGAGCACTAGAATGTTGATCCTTTTCCCTGGAAGGCATAATCAGAGCACAATATAATAGGCCCTAATATAGTACTCGTCGAGATATCTGCAAAAATCAAGATCTACAAGTATTGATATACAACAATAAAATCATTTTCCTCGATAGCGGGCTAAATTTTTTACCCACCTAAATGAACCTTCGTGCATTTAACTATAAAAAGATTCCCTAATACGTGCACATGCATGATATAAGGCATTAAAATATGCAGCTCTACCTAAAAAAATATAATAGTAAATATTTACCATTTCTGCATTTAAGAAACTAAAAATAGTTTTCAAGATGTATCATTTCTGACCCATTTCGTACGCGTATAGACTAGAATTCCATACATTATGAATTTTAAGAAATATTCAGCATAACGATGCGAGTAGCGCTTACCGGTATAATCATAGTCACTAGCAGCATCTGTCTGATCAGAAGGGACACATCTCACCGTTGCAACGTCATCCCTGGAGCATTCCCGTGCGTCACCCCATGCATAACGGAAACATTCATATAGCTTATCGCGTTCAATGTCATCATTGGAGTATGAAGGACAGTAAGACAATTCGAACCAGAATCGACCTTTGGCAGTGTACCGGTCATCGTAGTTACTTAATGAACCGCCATTCGTCGTGTCCGAATGTCCGAGTTCACTACAAACGATCTAAAATTAATAAAAATACAGTATCCTTTACTGATATGGGCATGCAAAAAACTAAAAAACAATCGCCATCATCATCATCATTATTACCCACGCCGATGAAATCGGCAGGGTATTGTAAAGGGTTCCGTATGTTTGTTTGTTTTTTTTTTGTTTGTTTGTTTGTTGTGTACAGATAAGACTAAGAACGGCGTGAAACGGATTTGCAACCAAATTTCAGAGATTGTTTCGGATGAGTGAAAGGAAAGGAATCGATTAGATTTAGGTGGATGATTGGTTGATCCCTGCAGATTCTGTGTGAACCTATTTTTGTTTTTACTCTCTGGCCTCGTATCGATGCTTCACGTTTCGCCACGTATCCCCTCAGTGGGAGATAGGCCGCAACAAACCAACCAAAAGTTCAAGTGCAAGCAGTAGCTCTTAAATTGGTCTTTTCAAAGGTAAAGCGGCGTATACCTTCAGCGTAGCCCCATATATCGCATTGCATGCGCACGAAAGTTACACCAAATTTCGAAACAAGGTGTAGGCATATAAGAAACATCTTCTCGCCGAGGTCATAAGGTAGGAGGTTTTAGGCAGACTATTTTATGGATCAGTTAATTATATATTCCATCAAGCTGCGGAACGCTACCAGTGCCGGCAAGGATCCCAAGCGATTTTTAGGATGCCACTGCCGGTGACCTGAGCCTTGATAGCTGAGCAGGGTTAACGAAACGGTGGTCGATCCACACATAGACCGGGGAGCAGAGTTAGCGGTGAGACGATGGGTTCGTTCGCTAACCGAGGGCACTCCGGGTGTGTGGCTGTTAGTACGTCTTCCTTGCACAGTTTTATATCTGATCGTCTATTTGTTTGTTTGTATAAATCGGAATTGTACTGCCTTTAGCATTAAGTTGTTTTAAATTGAATTTCATTGTTTTCATTGCATTGACCTTTCTTTGAGTATAGTAAGTAAGAGTCCAAGTTACTCTGCCGCAGTGCCTATTATTATATTCTATGTCTGCGCACTCCAGTCGTTAATGCGAACAATTTTTTTGTAGCTACAAACATACAAAGACGCGACATCAATTTTCAATCTTAACCTCAACCATCATTTTTGATACCTAAAAACTGCGAAAAAAATTGAGTATACAGAATGGAGTTCTAGCAAGTTTCATTTTCTACCCTGGAAAATTTCAAACATAATTGTCAAAAAGAAATGTCCGAAACTTCAGCTGCGCTTAGCAACTTGCGCGCGGTCACAGCATAGGCGGGGACAGGTCAGCCCGTGGAGACGAATGCGAGATCGCTCGCTAACATTCGCTGACATAGGGTCATGTTTTTTCCAGTACTGAAATTTCGGAGTTGTGTAAAGCCAGGCGTTAAGACAAAATTCTTCCTGGGTTATTACACATAATGTAGTCAGTTTTGACCCCATAGTATTACAACTACTCTGTAGCGCCACCAAGGCGTGGGTATGCCGCCTTTGACGGCCCCTCTAGTTTACTTTTGAGTGCATCCCAGAAAAAAATTGCTCCGTTCCAACGCTCAAAATTTAATTGTCCAAAAAAAAGGTGAACGGCAATTTTTTGGACCTTTTTCTCGTTGGCGCGGCCCGGCAGCCGCTGACCATTGTATAGCTGCTACTGCATCTCTGCTGCATATGGTCCCTACAAGCGGGGGCGCCCCAAAAGAGTGCCCCTTTTATAGATTTGTAAAAGTGACAATCTCTTTGGGCGCCCCCGCTTGTAATGTTACTGTAATTAGGTAATATATATTATTCTACTGATCATCTCTTCTTATTTGTATTAATTTTTATAACTATGATTATGACTTTAAAGCGCATAGAGAATAATTTGTTTATTATGCGCTATATAAAAATGACTTTATTATTATTATTATTATTATTATAAGGACCATATGAAGCAGAGATGCACTGGCAGACGTTTAGTTTGGTAAATGTGGGGTTCTTTCTCATGTGTTCAAATACTTGGATACTAGTTCCTCGTTCGTTTGATCAAAATCATCACAGCTACCTGATTAATAAATGCGCAACCTTAACTTCATGTCCTTTGCAAAAGCAGAAGAATGCTCATCAACAAAAAAAAAAAGTAAATAAATAAATAAATAAATAAAAAATAATAGTTTGTAGTCTTTTTCCCTGTAAGAATAAAATTATTCACTTGTGCTTTTTTTTTAATGTTTTGTATCACTTATTGATTGATTATTTTTTTCCCAGTGGGGGTTGGGGGTCGGCATGTGTCCTTATGACCTACATCGATGGCAATAATCTTGAAATCTTTTCAAAGCAATAAACAAAAGAGAGTCATTAATGTGAACTCACCTCGTAACTGTAAAAATATGTGTCACAAACTGAGCCCCACACTCCGTCATGATATATTTCAATGGCTCCATAGTTTTTATTAATGACTCCTTTTTCGTCTCGCAATCTTATTGGATGGTTTGCTACACTTTCTGTGAAACCAGGGAAAAGGAATATCATACAAATCAGTAAATAACAACGAAAACAAATATTGGTGTAAGTAGACATGTTTACTATATCCCTTGAATACACCTCTTCAATAATTCAATTTCATGATAAGCAAGAGAGAAGATTTTCAGATACTGCTAATCATGAAGTACTGAATGTTAAGAATAAGTAACATATGTTTATGGATAAAATATTCTGGTCTATCATCATCACGATCATTGAGGTTAAAGATATTTACCATACGGAAGACACAATACTGATGCAACATCCTCAGGTTGACGGGCCGAAGTAGGGCTGCTCATCTCCAGTACGTAGCAATCATTGATTTTCATATCATCGTCACGACAAGACAAATCATCAATGAGGATTGGTCGGGATGAAGAATAAGCAAATACGTCGTCAATACTGTATGCATTAGCTGATCCCGCATATCCAAGATGGTGACATGCTGTATTTCGGTCAGCCCTCGAAAAATATCCTGCGGCAACGTAGCCCCACTGGTCTTGAAGAAAGACCTCTAGCATACCTTGCTCACTGTACGTACTACCTGTCATTCTTACGTCAAATTCTAAAATAGTAATAAAACAGTTTCAGAAATTTATAAAGATTGATAACACCAGTTGCCTTTTCATGAATTAATGTACCTCAACACTAATAGTTTGTGACCACTTGTTTGTTGTATATTCCTTACATCTTCAACTGCTTGCTCAAAGCCATTCCAATGTTCATGATGCCTCTTGTTTTAATAATAGGCTACCGATTTTGATTCACAGTTTATTCCATTGGTTGAAATCAAATTGACGTATGTCGAAATTTATCTTGTCTTCCCATAACTTTGCTTTGTCTTAAATCTGATCACATACCTATTGGGGGTCCACAAAGAAACCTGGGCTACTGTGATCAGGGTTGCACTGAACGTCACCCGGACCGGTACTGAATAACAAGCAATCTCCTATCTGCTTTTTCAGAATCCGTGCACGACTGATAGTCATAATAAAAGATGGTTCCAGATAATGGTTCCAAGAGACACCTGGCTTCCCATTTAGTCCATATTGGTATCCCAGCTGACAACAATGTTACATTCGCTTCAGCTTCACTCCAATCATTATCACATATCAAACACGTTCAGAATTGAATCGATATTCCACAACACCTTCATAAGCTAGTAGATCCACTTTAGAAGTCCTCAACAGGCCTGGGGATCTGTATTGCAATATACAATTTTAATAGAATAGGTAGTTAATAAAATGAACTGATGTCCTGTAAACATAAAGAGTTTTGATCATAACAAATCGATAGCAAACATAAATTATGAATCATGTTTGCAGAAACAGAATTTATAAAATTCTCACTAGCTGCGACCAATCAGTTGGTTGTTTCAAATTCACAATTCATTTTAACTCTTGGTGTTAAATGGCAAAGATATGTCAGATATCCTGAAAAGAAGTTTGAATACGAATACAGAGGTGCGTGTAGAAACAATAAGTATTACGATTTTAGGGTCTTTCCCCAGACGTCTAATTTAAACGTTTAATTCCTGTCGTTGTGTATTAATCTGAATGAGACCCTACCCATTACAAACAACGCCTGCCACTTTGGATACTGCTGGCATCACAGTTAAGATATGTTTGCCCATCCTGGAAGACTCACAATCAGCCAATTGAGACTCGCCCCTTCACACTATGTTGTCAAGTAAAAACGGTTCCCCGCCTCCCTCCACTATTTTTGTGTTTTCCTGGCTCCAAGGGGATATCCCAGTTGTCTACAGGCAACGTGGGCATCCTCAATGGACCAGTTAAAAGAACATATCCTACCCCATGTTCCTCCATAATAAACTTCGACGCGACCCTCATCGGTGAAATCTCCATCTGCAAGTCGGATAACTGCCATGCAAATGACAGGAAGAGTATGGGAAAGAGAGGGCAGAAATGGAAGATGGAAGAAAGGACAAAGTAAAGATTTTGTGTGTAAGTGTTTGTGTGAGAGAAAGAGAGAGAAATTTATTTACATGCATGTTTTTTAGGACTGTTCCCTTAGATATAGTGCAATTACATCTCTTGTTTTCAAACATTAAAACACCACTGCTATAAAATTTTGTTATAAATTTTGTAAACGAAATATATTATTGGCTTTTTACAACAAAACTTGAGCATCACAGGTGTTTGACATGATCAGAGAGATCGAGTTAAAATGTCCATTCTGCCCTATGTCTAATGTAAAATCTGAATTCAAAACTAAAGCAATGGAGCCTTGAGAAGTACTCTTCCAAAAGCGTAGACGCTGTCCTGGAGAGAGATTGTATATCAGCACAACTTCACTATGAGAACTCACGTTTAGTATCGCATTTCATGCCTGCGTCTTCACCATGTGTACAGTCGTGAATTCCCCAGGATTTTGTGACTCGACAGTCTCTTAAATGTCGCTTCTCATCAGTGCACCCGAGTCCGTCAAGAAGAATGGGACCAGTTCCAGGACCAAAGACTGGTTCAGCGTCAGGGTAATCGTCATTCACTATTGCCTCCAGAGCATCTGGGTACCCTAGCTGCCTGCAAGCTACTCCTGCATCTGTCTCATCCCATCCATCGTCGCATATTGTACCCCAATCACCAGACTCTCCAAGAATCTCAACCCGGCCCTCTCCAAGAAAAGACCCATCAGCTAACCGAAGACTTCCTGTAAATAAATACGATGTAAATCAATAAAGTATATATTTAAAGGATTTCTTTCAACACGTCCAGGTGTTTATTTTATCCCCATTATAGGATAGTTAGCCATGCATCCGCTAAATTTACCATGCATCGGTAATAACCGACCACATGGTTGAAACAAGAGGAATCCTCGACCTCGCACGGATGAAATATATGCCTCCGCCATTGCCAGATAAGAAATAAATGGCATATTCATCGATTTATTTTCCTTTATACAAAGACGTATTTGAAGTTGACCTTCATGACCTTAGACCCTGTGACCCCAAACCACGTCAGATCATTATCCCTCCAAAATTCGAACTATGTGACCATATACTACTTTACAGATTCTTGGTTCTTGGGATATCGCAGTAACGAACTCAATACATGGATTTTCACATTTTGACCCTTGTGACCCTTGACCTTTGACCTACATACATGTAATCCATAATCTAATCATACTGTCTTCATATGGGGATACATACTACCACTAAGTTTGAAGCTCATATCTCAAGTGGTTCCCGAGATATCGTGAAAGCGAACTCAATACAAGGAATTCTACAATTTGAACTCTCTGACACTTGACCTTTGACCTACATAATCCATAATTTAATCAGACCATCTTCCTATGGTGATACATAGTACCTATAAGTTTGAGGCTCATATCTAAACTGGTTCATCAGATATCGAAATAACGAACTCGACATGGAATTTCACAATTTGACCTCTGTGAACTATGACCTTTGACCTACATACCCCAAAATCTAAACAGATCATCTTCCTATGGTGATAAAAACTATCCCCAGGATTGAAGTTTATTTCTCAAGTGGTTCTTGAAATATCGCGATAACGAGCACACTGGACGGACGGACGGACGGACAACGTATTACTGATTATTCTTTAAAACAGAATGATGCACATGGTTTCAGTGGGTCGGTATGAATTGTGGA
>CALNVZ010000174.1:77996594-78015575 GCA_940671915.1 Paracentrotus lividus | reverse complement strand
TTTTTGAGCCCCCGACAAAAATGTTCTGTGTGTACTCAAGCATGAACGAAACTCATTATTTTTAATTGCATTTGAAAGATAAGACTTCAGTGCATCTATTAAAAATATAGACATCATGATTTGAAACAAAATTTTGACAGACTTTTCAAAACTGTCCCGTTTTTATTGATACGCACTGTATGATGATTAACAACCTGGAAATAGCATTATGTTAGCAAAAACCTCAGTTTCTGTGAACTCTGACCTTATTTCTAGGTCGATTGTGTCAACTTAAAATATGTCAACATACATTTTTTGGTTGATGGTATGAAGTTTAATATATTCATGTTAGTTACCAACATAGATAAGCTTATACAACGAATAGGTCAAAGGTCAAAGTAAAAGAAAGAGGTTTTGGCCAAAGTGTTTGGTTGTGACCTTAGTCTTATTGGGCCGCATTACTTTGAATATTTCATTTAACGCTGTTAACGTGTTCTACTTGACCCCACGAACCAGGAAATGTTCGTTTTCATTGACCTATGACCTTTACCTATGGTGAAATGTCCCAAACATACATAGTTTCTTGTATTTCCAGGTTTTTAGCGTCATGTTATTTGAACTTTGACCTTATCTTGAGGTCATACGTGTCAACAACAACAACCAAAAAACAAAAAAAAATAAATAAATAAATACAAAATGGTAAGGTTGATATTCTGATTCACGGGGTCAAGTAGAACAAAAGTAATTATGGTCATCACAATCAATAAGCTATAATATTGCCCGATGGGACAAAGGTCAAGACACACATAGAAAGTTAAAGGAATACGTAAGGGCCAAAGATTTCTGTTTCGACCATAGACCTGTTTGGTAATATAGCTTAATCATTTAGATAGCCACAGTTTCTTTTGTTCTACTTGATCCAATGAATCAGAAGAATCAACGTTGCTACTTTTTCATTGACACGTATGACCTCAAGATAAGGTCAAAGTTCAAATAACATGACGCTAAAAAACCTGGAAATACAAGAACCAATTTTTTTGGGGGGACTTTTCACCATAGTTAAAGGTCATAGGTCAATGAAAACGAACATTTTCTGGTTCGTGGGGTCAAGTAGAACTCGTAAACAGTGTTAAATGAAATATCAAAGTAATGAGGCCCATAGACAAAGTTACAACCCAAACACTTTGGCAAAAACTCTTCCTTACTTTGACTTTAAACTATCGTTAATAACTTACTGTTGAACTAACATGATTAATTAACTTCATACCATCAACCAAAAATATATTGCATATTGAAGTTGACACAATGACCTAGAAATAAGGTCAAAGTTCACCAGAAAATAGGTTTGCTAACATGATTCATTCATTTTAATCTCATAAAATGACCTTACCCTACATTTTAAAGTATAAGGTTACCAAATGGGATAGCAATGTCAGCAGTAGATGGTTCTAGGACAATTACCCACTGACAATCACCCCCGACAATTAACCCCCCGACAATACCCCAATACAATTACCAATACCCGGACAATACCCCTGAGACAATTACCCCAGACAATTACCCCCGACATACCCCAGACAATTACCCCCCGTACAATTACCCCCCGGAACAAATTACCCTCCCAGACAATACCGCCGCGACATTCCCCCCCCGAGGACAATTACCCCCCTCACAGGCATTGATGTTGGAATCAAGTGGCGCCCATTGTGGGTCTCGCCCGGTGCATATCGCAGGTTTTCTCATATCAATTCTAGTTGTAAACTTAAGGGGAAGAGGGCGCTATCACTCTACGCAAAGCGAACGCGGCCATAGACTTTTTGTAATTTGCACAGTTTTTTCACTTTGTTTTCTTGATTATGGCGAGCAACTACCTTTTCAAAGAAATGATCAACTTGAATAAGTACGCTAAGAGTCTGAATTTTTCAAAAATAGGAATAACTTATTGCAAAGGGGAAAAAAAAGTCCTGTCACTTGAGTCAATTCGAAATCCTAGTAAGATCATATTCCTGTACAATATGGCCAATTTTGCTCTCAAAATAGCTCATACGCCGTATAGTCATCTTCCTCGATTACGCATAATATTATTACACCTTAATGATCAAGCAGTTTTTAAAAGCTTGAATTCTCAGCTTTCCAAATATGGTACATTCATTTCGATTGGTTAAAAAAAAGTCCTGTCACTTTGAACATTATCACAAACGAATCTTTACTCGATGGGTCAATATTTCCGCATATCACATGCATATCGCATGTGGACGGCGTCTTCGCAAGATGTGACAAGATCACTATTTATATCAATAATCGTTAGGAACATCAATCTATGTGAAACAAAGATTCTGATTACAACTTTAACACAATGGTGTTATAGGCTTGCCAAAATGTCTTTTTCCCCAATCTGGTCTGAAGCATCTACCTACGAAAACTATGATAAAAGTTCAATTATTTATTTCATGTGTCCATGACGAATTTCCTCGAACGGATCGACTGATAATACTACTTTACCGACAGGGAAGTTTTCTTAGGCGAGTTTTTGTACGCTAAGTAATAATTGCATGCAGTTGTCAATCGGTCGCTTCCCGCCGTAGCGCGGGTTTTGTTGACATTAATGTAGAGCCGTATAATTTTCTGCGCCGCTCAGATGCATGTATTTCCACTAAACTCATGAATGTAATGTTGCGTTTCCCCTCCTCAAATAATGGACGCGTCTTTATGTAAGGATGTAATGTCATACGTTAGATTTACATTTCACGTGGAGTAGAATTGATATGAATTATTTTCTACTTGATCTTATCATAATGAATCTCTCTTTCTCTTTCATATTCTCTTTCTCCTTTGCTCTCTCTCACTTTCTTCTTTTTTTCCTGCTTTTCCTCCCCCCCCTTTTTCACCTTCTGCGCCATAAAAAAATGAGGGGGGGGGGGCTTTCGCCCCAACCCTCTGTTGGTACTCATATATGCATCAGAATATAGTAAACGCGCCCTCATATTACCTTTTATTTTCATGAACAACAATTTCAACATTCATGAAAGAACACAATACATATGATAATCATACATGTTGAATATTTCTGATTCATCACTGATTCCAACTGATATGATTTTTAAATTATTTTTGTTTAATTTCACGAAAAATGGATAAAACCTGGTTCTGAACCCATGGTTTCTAAGGGCGCAATAAAGGTCATAATTAATAACTCCAAAAATTAACAAGGTTTTAACAAGGAGGTGGTTGTGGTCGAATGGATAAGTCGGCCGACTGACGATCACGAGGTTCGAAACCCGGCCATTCCACTAATCTCCTTTGCAAGATATTAATCTGCAATGCTTTAGAACTTGACCCAAGAAAGGTAATTGGGTACCGGTAGGAAGAAATCCTCGAATGCGCTATAAAAGCGCCCTTTAGAGGGCAGCTATGCCTATAGCCGGGTAATAATATTAGCGCGCCACTGATAGTTTACTAGATTAGTCGCGCATTATAAATGCTTATATTGATATATTATAAAATTATTATTAAACGAAAGAAAGAAAAAAGGAAAAAAAAGAGGAAAAAAGAAAGTGTTTGTGAGAGAGAGAGAGAGACAGAGAGATGAGACAGAGAGAGAGAAAAGGGAAAGATAAATATAAAAGAGAAGGAAAGAGAAACATTTAGATAGAATCAAGTAGGAAATAATTCAAAAAACTTGCGACACCAGGCGCAGACTCACAATGGGCGCTTGATTCCAACATCAATTGCCGGTGGAAGGGGGGGGGGTTAATTGTCCTGGGTAACTGTCCGGGGTAAATGTCCCCGGGGGTAATTGTCCAAGTGTAATTGTTCTCCGGGGTAGTTGTCTCTGGGGGTTAATTGTGCGAGGATAATTGTCCTTGGGGTAATTTTCGGTAGTAATTGTTCGGGGTTTGTCCGGTGGTAGTTGTCTGATACGAAATATAAAAGAGAAGAGAAAGAGAAGAATTTAGATGAGATCGATTAGAGAAATAATTCGAAAACCTGCGAGCGAGCTCACAATGGCGCCACTTTATTCCAACATCAAGCCTGTGAGGGGGTAATTGTCCTCGGGGGTATTTGACCGGGTGCTTAACTCTCCGGGGTAATTGTCCTTGGGGTAATTGTTCGGGTGGTAATTGTTGGGGGGTTATTGTCCGGTGGTAGTTTCCTGATACAAATATAAAAGAGAAAGAGAAAGAGAAAGAATTTAGATGAGATCGATTAGAAAATAATTCGAAAACCTGCGAGCGAGACTCACAATGGGCGCCACTTTATTCAACATCAATGCCTGTGAGGGGGTAATGTCCTCGGGGGTAGTTGACCGGTGTAACTCTCCGGGTAATTGTCCTCGGTGTCCGGGGGTAATTGTCCGGGGGTAATTTCCGGGGTAATTGTCCGGGGTTGGTAATTGTCTGGGGGGTAATTGTCCTCGGGGCGGTAATTGTCGGGGTAATTGTCCGGGGTAATTGTCTGGGGGTATTGTCCGGGGGTAATTGTCCAGGGGTAATTGTCGGGGGTAATTGTCTCGGGGTAATTTCCCAGGGAGGGGTAATTGTCCGGGGGTAATGTTCCGCGGGGGTAATTGTCCTCGGGTTAATTGTCCGGGGGGTTAGTTGTCGGGGGTAGTTGTCCGGGGGTAATTGTCCGGGGGTAATGTCCTGATACGAGTATGCCTATGTTGTATTCTTGATTAGTTTCCATTGATATTGTTATGGATATGTTATGTCTGATTATAGTGAAGCTTGACACAATTATGCATTAATTTGCATGAATAGACTAATTTGCATATTGCTCAAAACTGGCTGTCGGGTGGAAAATGTTAATAGCTTAATTGCTAGTTATAAATTACCTACAATTTGATATCAAATTGACACAATTTGAAGAAAATATGTTATGATTAATGAAGCCTGACCTTTGACTCCATTTTGGGTCACAAAAGGTCAATTAAAAATTGGAGACATATATTTTTCTGATTTCGTGTGACTCAAGATAGAACATATTTATAGATGTTTCCAAACATTAACATGACTTGCAAACGAAACGACATAGATGGCCCCACTAATCTTTTTTGTGCGCTGGCCGTGCGTCGTGAAACTGTGACCGGGCCACCATAGAGATAGCCTTTGAAGGACGCACGCCTTTGATTGGAATTACAATAATTTACGATATAATATATATAGTCATTACGATAATTCACCACCGTCCCAGAAAATGACGTTAGTGTTATCTCAAAATTCATTTGAAATAGATATGATATGAACTGTGTACATTTTTGCAAATTTCCATAGAGAAGTATCATCAATGGTTGAGATTAGTCAAAATGGTCAAATGGTATTTCAGAGGGTTTTGATTGTACTATAGCTATCCAAGGTACTCCAAAATACTCCCTTAATATTTTCACGAGATAAAAAAGATGTATGAGCTAATAAAGTAAAAACTTTGAAACAGTTTTATCGTTTTCTAAATGCTCATTTATAATACACGTAGCCCCTATGGGTGTATATATTATGGAAAGATAATTACAGCCGCTCGTATACCCCACGGTTCTCGTTCAGAAATCAATACAGAATGCACCAAGCGAGGGATTATTGCTTTGCGCTGCTACAGCATGCAAAACAAGTCTGAATTAATAAGGGGCCTGTATAGACAGAGGAGGGTACCGTACATGGTAATAATCTATGGTAGGCCAATTTACTGGTATATACGTGTATGCAGTTTTAATTTGAATATCAGTGTTGAAGTATTAAAATGGGACAACATCATTTGAAATTTACATTATAGGGCCTAGATCCTATTTCCACATATTTTCTGCAAATTCACACTATGGTTTCCTTTCCATTAATATTTCCTACCTATTTCATTGTTTGATAATAAGACCTTTGATAGGATTCAAACTTATCAATGAAATGTTTCAAATTTACCCCATTTTCCCAATGTTTTTGCACTTCAATAATTTCACCTATTTTATATATGCAAATTTGCTAAGTTGCATGCTCATTTGGATATATTTAAACTATGTAATTAATTTGCATGTAAGTACCCACAAAATGCAAGAACTTAGAATAACACTAATCGTAACCAAAATACTTTTACTCACATCTTAGAACATCATACAATATTTAAATACCAATATTTTTCAAAATAAGCCAAAACACTGGCTTTGCATCGGGGAAACTGAAGTGGCATTTAACATGAAATGCCATTGTTCAGTTGGCATTTCCCCTATTTTATCATGATCTTCTTATCAACTAATGGTATCCTGTTTTACCCCATTTCCCCCATTTTAGGAGAAGAAAAAAGTTAAGTACCCTTTTATTTTTTTTTCTTCCTACCATTTTTCACATTTAAAAAGTACATATTTATCCTATTTTCATGCCTGAAAAAGGGGAAAACATTTTAAAACCCAATCTTCACTTATTTCCAAGCCTTCATTTTTTCTTATTTCGGAAAATAATAAAATACACTGTTCGCCATAAAGGTGGAATATTTTTTTTCGGGCTCCACCGACGCGACGTCATGTTGCTCCGGCTCTGATTTCTTGAATGTGTTGGTCACCGCTTTCACTTTCAGGAATCCTGGCTATAGTTTGGACTTTCCCTCAACCCTTCCCGTGAATTTTTCTTCCAAACAGTTTGCCACCCCCGTAAGATGCCCATTTTGGTCATTTTTTTCTTATTTTTGGGGCCCTTTTTTGTTTTCGCGACTTAGCAAGGCGCCCTCAGTCCTACCCCAAGGAAACACGTCTCAGGTGTAGAGTTGTTATTGTCCTTTAAGTTAAATCTAGTTATATGGTTACAAGCTCGACTCGTTCGTCTAGGGGAGGGGTCAAAATTGATTTTGATTAGGGTTCAACATTGATTTTATTCATTTTTACAACATGGAAATTTCTATCTTCCCTAAATTGTATTGTAAAATATCAGCCAAACATGAATCACAATAAAATATCATCAATAGTTACCATCTACAACCCTGTCATCAAGGATAAAAAGAAAATTAGGGAAAATAATAATAATTAACGGTCTAATGTTGTCTTTTATTTCTTTTGTTTTTCGCATAAAGGTGGAATAAAATATTCCGTTTTTTCACCAATCACACTTTTTATTTCAACCCCTCCCCTAGACAAGAGACCCATGCCTTTCCCCATAAATCTAGATTTAACTTAAACACCAACATAAACATTACACCTCAGACGCGTTTCCAGGGGGTAGGACTGATGGGGGCTTCATCGGCCGGGTAATCAAAAAGGGGCCCCAAAATGAGAAAAAATTACAAAAATGGGCATGTTATGGGGGTGGGGGTGACAAATTTTTTGGAAGAAAAATCCCCGGGAAGTGTTGAGGGAACGTCCAAGATATAGCCAGGATCCTGGAAAGTGAAAGCGGTGACCAACACATTCAAGAAATTAGAGCCGGAGCAACATGACGTCGGTGGAGCCCGAAAAAAATATTCCACCTTTATGGCGGACAGTGTATTATATTCCCTAACGTTTTTGCCATGTTATTCCTATTTTCGCCCTATTCGAATGAGGTACTACACTGTCCGCCATAAAGGTGGAATATTTTTTTTTTTTTGTGGGGGGGGGGGCGCTCTAGCTCCAGCTTTAATTTCTTGGATGTCAGTGTTGGTCACCGCTTTCACTCTCTGGGATCCTGGCTATACTTTGGACGTTCCCTTAATCCTTCTAGGGGATTTTTTAATTTTTTTTTCAAAAAAAGTTTTTCGACCCTCAAGATGGTCATTATTTTTTTCATTGTGTAAGGTTTATTGTTAAATCTCATTCTTTTGTGCCTTCTAGTTCACGGTTAAAGGCAGTAGGTCATGAGCTCATGGGTAATTTGACACCATGGATGCTTACCCAGTAACTGGTGTTTTGTGACACCTGATTTTTGTCACCTTATGTAATGCCTTGTTATTCAAGCAAAAGTTTGAACATCCACAGACATTCCGTTATTGAGTTATTTTGTATTGCAAAAAAGTGGCTAACTTGCGTAAATTATGCTAATTAGGCATTTTTTGTGTTTTCTTTTACGTCCATAAGATTCCTTGATACATAACCTCTCTATACTGGGGCAAGTCCAAGCTATTTGTTCCCGAGGTGGTGATTTTTCAACTTTTCGACCATTTTTGTGTCAAGTGTGTCAGTGAGGTTTTTAAGGTACATATAATGTATCATATATCACCACAAAGTGTATGAAATAAACTCAATGCAAATGAGGTCAAAAAGTCATTTCAAGGTCATATGACGTCACAATGCTCATTAATATTCACGAAAAAATGATAAAATGCATTAAAAATGCTATTTTCAACCAATATTTCTAAGGTTTGTTATAGGATTACAACCAAAAAGTACATATTTTCTGTTTCAATATAATCTTGGCCTCCTCTGGTGAAAATATCACAAACCTAGCACATAACTTTCTATATTTTTATTCTTTAAGTATTCATGTCTCAGAAGTAGTCTAAAAAAAGTCACTGAGCTGATGTAAAATAATAAAGTTTTATTATTCGCCCTCCCACCTCAAGTAATGAAACAAAATATTACCATTTTTACAGTAATGTGTTGTATTATGGTTCTTTTGTTTCATCAGCGGGATTTTTTTACACAACATGTTGCTACGCCTTGGCTAAACCAAATATTTAATGGAAAATATTTCATGGAATAATTGTCCCGTGTGTTACGTGTCCCATGTGTTACATGTCATATTTTATAAAACTTGACCTTGCCAGTAAACGTGAGGCTATATTGACATTAAAATATGTATTTACAAAGTTTATTACATGGTTACGAGGATGTGACTATGCAAGTTTTTATCTGCTCTTTAAATTCCTAGTATCATGTGAAAAAATTCAAAATTGAAAAGCACCATTTTTTTCCTGGTCCCATGTGTTACAAACGAATAAATTATCATAGATTAAAAATGAATTGAGTTATTGCAATTATTGCTCATGATTTTGTTGAAGGTTCTTAGTAGGGGGGACCGGGGACAATTGTAACACGGGTCAATTGTAACAGGGGCTCCCATCCCCAGCAGAAACACGCTACAAACTTGAAATTCGTGCAGAGCATGCGCATTTCATTGCTCCACATGCTGTTAGAGTATTAGCAGATTTAACGGTTCGTGGAATTTTCTACAGCAGAAAATCGTTTTATGAGTAGGAAAGTAATATTTCACATTACCCACTGTTTTTCTTATGGACAATATGTGGATGAGCTACGGCTGTCATTTTTATATATTTAGAAATTATGTTCTTAGGCCATATTTTGCTAACGTTTCAAAGATTAATACCTCAGCTAAGATAGAAAAAAATCTCTCCAAATATGGTCAGCCACCACACGGGCAATAGTAACAATGCCGTTTAGGAAATACTTTTGCCCCGTACCTGGCCCAGGGACAATTCAGCGCGCTGCCATCGCCCGTACAGAGCACGTAAACTTCTGCAATAATCCCATGCCATGTAAATGACAAGTGGAAAATATAATGTAACTTGAGTCAAGCATTGTCATGTTTTATAATAATTAGCTTATGTGGTTAATGTTGTTTAAATCTTGGATCTGTCAAGTGCATAGCTTTGATAAAAAAAAAGCAAAATGTTACAATTTCACGTGTTACAATTGCCCCCATAGCATGTTACAATGACCCCTGATTTAGGGGCAATTGTAACACTCGACCTCGTGTTTTGAAATGATAATGGCTTCAAAATAAATAATTTTACTTAACCTAAACCTATTCGTATGTCGAGCTAAGATATCCAAATTTCGTTTTATTTGGTTTTAAGCAAGTATTTAGTTATAATAAAGTTGATAAGTCAAATTTGGAAAAAAAAAAGTGTTACAATTGTCCCCGGTCTCCCCTACCTTCAAAAATATACCTAAGGATTGGGATTTCAATTTAAGATTTATCAAAAAAAGCCTATTTATGTCTCTGAATGTCCCGTTTGTTACATGGCACATTAGCGTGGACTTGCCCACTGATATTTGGTTTTGGAGGGTTATTTCTTTTCATTTCTTGAGAAATGAGCCAAATAGAAGTGTAACAATTTGCCTATAACCCCCCCCCCTCCCTTATGTGTGATAGTTAAACACTCCAGTGAACAAGTTAATTCAGGTGTTCCAAATACCAGACTTTTTGTCCTGACATATCTCTATTGTGTGTGTACTATTATTCACTATTACATGTCATTTGATTTTGGAAGGGAGAGTCGTATTTTTTTGGGGAGCAGCTTTGCTGTAGGCTTCCAGGCAGGCAAGCAGGGCGTGGCCATGAATGGAGCAAACCCAGTGTACAGTGCTCAATGCTGAGTGCCCAGTGCTATTGCGAAGTCTTCATATTAGTTAAACAGCCGAATTGTAAGTTGTCCTTTCTCATTTTTGTGATTATTGAATTAAAATATCAAATTTATTTTATATAATGTAAAATAAAGCAAGTCTTATAACTAAGAAGAAATATGATAGATTCTTGAAGTAATATTTCTCTCTGAATATAATCCAATATCATTATTATTGAGTCTAAAATGTGATACCGATTTAAATGAGATACATTGTATCTTAATAATAATAATAATAAAAGAGTATTTGTATTGCGCAGCCACTATAATAATATATTCTATTATATCCCTTATCTAAGATTGTTTGTATTGAGAGTGTACACAAGGAGAAAAAGAATAGTTTAACTAAGAAAAACGTTTCTCAAGAAATAGTTCGTTTTTCTTCATGACGTCACGCATAGTACATTTTTTCCCTAGGGAAAAACTGGACTATACGTTTTTCCGACCCCCCCCCCCACCCTATTCACGAGTTGCGCAACGCAACGCAAGCGGTGCTACTCTGCTGCTTTTACCTGAATTCTCCACTGCATGCCGATCGAAAAATTGATTTTATTGGATCCAGAAGAAAGGTAAGCATAGACTATATAATTTTGTTCATTAAAAAAATTAAAAGGAATGGTATTATAGTGGAAGGGATATAAAACAAATATACAATGACTCATTCTCAGAACAGGTTAAAACTATTCGCACTCAGGAACATCACATAGTACTATTCTCTCTCGGGCCGATGGCCCTCGAGAGAATAGTACTATGTGATGTTCCTTCGATGCGAATAGTTTTAACCAGATCCTCGATTGTCATTGTATATTTGTATACTACGCAGAACAAAATAAATCATCCATTTTAGAGAGTAGTAATAAAAAGATAAGTCTTAAGTTGAGTTTTGAACATGGTAACTGTGGGTGATTCCCTAATAAAGAATGGGAGTGAGTTCCATAATTTGGGAGCCGCATATGTAAATGCTCTATAACCAAGGGTAGACTTTGATTTTTTCAGACGGATATTTCAATAATGTGTTATCTTTTGAACTACGGAGGCTGTAAGACGATTGTACTGATGACTTTAATTTTAAGAGATCCTGAATGTAGGCTGGTGCTTTACCGTGAAGAGCTTGTATACTATCAACATTGTCTTAAAAAGAATTCTGTGCTTCACAGGCAACCAGTGCAACTCGAGCAATAACGGGCTACAATGAGAAAAACGAGGATAATTGCAAACTAATCTGGCACATGCATTCTGCACCCTCTGGAGTTTACATAATTGATTGTCGGGTAGGCCAAGAAACGAGCTATTACAATAATCCAATCTACTTGTTACAAATGCACGAATTATTTTTTCAGTGCTTTCACGTGACAGATATTTTCGAATATGCCTTATATTGAATAGATGATAGAATGCACTCCTACATACATCAGAGATATGTTTGTCGAAAGAGAGATGCGAGTCAAACCTAATTCCTAAATTCCTTGCAGAGTCAACAGGAGAAATGTTTGCATTAACTACCTTTATATTTGTTGTGTTCAATATTGAACTTGTTGTTTAGTGCCACATATTAGAAATTCAGTTTTCTTGTCATTGAGTATGAGGTTATTAGATAATAGCCATTTGCTAAGATGCACAATACATTGCTCTAGGGTGGACAAGGAACGAGTCTCATGTGCTGCGGTAGGTGAAAATGATAAGTACAGCTGTGTATCATCAGTATATTTATGACACATCACTTCAGGAAATTTTTGTTCAATTTCATTGAACAACCTACTAGCATACAACGTAAAAAGGAGGGGGCCGAGGCAGGAGCCTTGCGGAACACCCCAGTTTACATTAAATTCCTTTGAGACTTTACCATCAACCTCATCTATCTGTCTCCTACCATTTAAATAAGACCGTACCCAAATCAGTACATCATCAGTTATTCCGAAATTTGCTTCAAGGGTGTTTAGCAGGATATCATGCCTGGTTAAATCAAATGCTGCACTCATATCCAAAACAACCAAAAATACAACCTGTTGTTTATTCATTGCCAAAAGCAAATCATTTTTCACCTTAAGGAGGGCAGTTTCTGTGCTATGGTTTACTCTATACGCTGACTGCATTGGAGGTAGTAAATCATTGGTAACAAGGTAGTGTTGAATTTGATCTGAAAATGCTGCTTCAACTAATTTAGAAAACATATTGCAGATTACTTACAGGTCTACAATTCATATGTTATAGGACATGCACCGTTAAGTCCTCGGTATTTTCATATTTTAGACGGCTGTCAATGTCAACGTCAAAAAGTCGACGGCATTCCGGGGAAATGACTTCATGGCGAGTTTACAAAATACCAAATTGGTAGTTCTACACATCGGGTCGTCGAGACCAACTTAGGGGAGACCGGGTATGGAAGTTACATGGGTCAGTTGTTACAGTTCTCAGTGTGCTAAGATGGAACAAGAGAGGATGTGCTAACTGGCATCTATATACAGCCTACACATAGCTGTGATGAACTGCCGGTCGTGAGGTTTCTCCGTTGTTTTATTAAAAAGTAAATCAACAAAAACCATTTTTTTACAGTTCAAAGTAAATTTTTGACAAAAATTGAAATTTGTAATAGCTCTTACAACTGAAAGCACATGATGATAGTCTGGTATTGTAAATATAGTACACGTATGTCACTAATATACCCCCTAACCATGCCCTGTAATTCTGCCTAATGACTGTGCTACAGTTGATTTCTGTGTGTAAAATCACCCATGGGGTAGGTTGTTACAACAACCTACCCCATGTTGATGTAACAACTTACCCCAATTACATTACATATGTAAAATTACATTTTGTCTCAATTTTCAGGTGTTAATATTTTTATTTTTCTATTATTACTTTTGTCTATTCTAGAGCTCTACTTGATCTACTGTTAACGATGTCAAGAAACTGGAAAGTTGAAATTAAAGTATGGTATAAGAGATTTACACATTGTCAACTTACCCCGTATGTTTATATATTGTTATAATTGACCCCGTATGGTGTAACAACCTACCCCGTATATGGGGTAGGTTGTTACAAAAAATGTCTTCACTAATTAAGCTGTAGTTAATTAGTGTTTACATGTTTTCAAGTTTTATATGCCTCAGGTTTTAGCCAACATAATAGGCTAACTACTGACCCAATATGGAGTGCGTGAGTTCTTTCATTAGAATTATCTGGCCCAAAATGTGAATTTTGTAATCGTCGATCATCGAAACAACAGCTTTTATTTATGTCGCGTCGGCCACATTGTCCAAATTTGATTTGATATGAACTTTGAACTTGATTCATTTGTTTGACCTACTTTGATAAACTAAGAGAATCAAACTTTGATTTCAATCCTTTTTATTAATGTAGTGATCTTATAATGCCTTGAACTTTATCTTGAAATGTAATATTTAACTGAGATTAAATCACAGAATTTTCACTTATATTCATATATAATATTATATATAATTATATTCATTTTTATATATACGCTTTTGGGCCCCCTATTGTTTACGCGACCCACCAAGGCCCCCTCAGTCCTACCCCAAGGAAACGCGTCTAAGGTGTTGTATTGTTATTGTTCTTTAAGTTAAATATAGTTTTATGATTACAGGCTCAAGTCTTTTGTCGAGGGGAGGGTCAAAATTTATTTTGATTGGGGTTCAACATTGATTTTATTCATATTTACACCATGGAAATTTCTTTGTATCCAAAAATGTATTGTAGAATCACAGCCAAACAAATCAAATCGGAAAATAATTTATAGTTACCATTTGCAACCTTGTTCATCAAGGCTAAACAAAGAATGAAGTGAAAATGAAAACAATAAGAGGATTTTAGGTTGTTTTCAGCACAAAGGTTGAATAAGATATATAATATAACTATATACATATACACACACACACACACACACACACACACAATATATATATATATATATATTATATTATATAGTATATATATATAATGAAATAACAGTTGATAAAAGAAGAATGCCAAAAACATAAAATCATAAATTTTATAAAGGAGCATAGCTCTTAAAATTGAACAAGGCGAAGTCACACTCTTCGTCAGTGCTCATGGTGTGACAAAAAGATGTATTCAAAATCCGTTTCTGAAACAGACGAAAAAACACGACTGTTTGGTGAGCAGACGGATTGTGAAACTCACCTTTTCAAAAGAATCATCGGCGCTGAAGATGGATGCGTCTTCAGCGTTATTTTCTTCGAAGAGTTATGACTTCGCCTTTCAATTTTGGGAGCTATGCTCCTTATTATAAAATCTATGATTTCATTTTTTTGGGCTATTCTTCTTTATATCACTGTTATTCATGTATTATACACCATATGCCAAGCAAGAACAATTTTGTTCAATTCTTTAATATATATTTATAATATATATTATATATGACATTCTTTATAATAGTGTGATGAGACTCAACTTTTTGGACATGACGATGTTGTTGTCCACCATGATAATGTGTTATAAAAAAATAGTTAGGACAAGGACTTAGACGAGCTGAACAATTGGAAGCTTTAGTCGAGCTTGCGGCTAATTTGCCTTCATTAAAGGATTCTTGGGGCCGTGGAGGTGTGTGTAACAAAAACGTAAACACACATCCCCATCGACCTAAGAAAGCCTGAATGAAGGCAAATTAGCCGAAAGCTCGATTAAAGATTCAATGTTCAGCAACACGTCTAAGCTTATCCTAGACTTTTTATTGATTAACATATATTTAAAATAGTGTCTGCTCTACAATGCAACATACTAGATTATGTGCACGAACAATACTAAATTATTCCCGAGGGCACATTTATTCACCGAGGCCTGATAGGCCGAGGTTGAAACAGATGTGCACGAGGGATAATTTAGTATTTGGAGTTCGCATAGTCAGTAATGTGCATTAATAGATGTATGCACTATTTTTAATAGTAAATAGACCCTAGATCTTTGACCTTGCTAATCTGGTTTTATCTTTGCCAATGTTTGCTAAACTTTTGGTGCTTAATTAAGCTATTATGACTGAATATTTTGTTCTAACCCGCGTATCTATTGTTGTGCGCAGCAGTACATTTTACTGTTGTTCCGGCTAGCGCAACAACGCAGTCGTTCACCATTATCATTTAACACGGTACCATTCATATTAACAAAAAAACAGTTCAATATAACAAAAACGTTTCAATATAACAAAAAACGTGAATGACAACGGATATGTCATTTCTAACCAATCCACAACTCTTAAAATACGACCACTTATTACTAATATAAATATATATATATAATATATATTATATAATATATATATATATATCTATATATATATATATATATCATAGTATATATATTGTCAAAATTATTTTCACCAATCACACATTTTACTTCAACCCTCCCCTAGACAAGAGACCGAAGCCTGTTACCATGAACTTACAGAAAATAACAACAATACACCTTAGACAAGTTTCCCAGGGGTAGGACTGATTTGGGGCGGGGGGGGGGCTGATCGGACGGCTAAACCAAAATGGGGCCCCAAAATGAGAAAATTACAAAAATGGGTATCATGGGGGTTGACAAAACTTTTTGGAAGACAATCCCCGGGAAGGCTTAGGAGAATGTCCAAGACACTGCAAGGGTCCCGAAAATTTAAGCAGGGACAAATATAATTAAAATCATGTTGTGGGAGCGCTTAAAAAATATTACACCTTTATGACAGTGTAAATAATCAAATTATCAGTAGAAAAAAAAAATAAATATATTTTTTTGTAATTCCTCTACGACATGTTTAATTCCAAATTTAAGCAGGGACAAATACAATTTTAAAAATGTTGTGGGAGCGCTTAAAAAAATATTACACCTTTATGACAGTGTATATAATCAAAATATCAGTAGAAAAAAAAAGAAAAGATTTTTTGGGTAATTCCTCTACGACATATTTAATTCACAATGGAATTATCTCAGCCATACACATTTCACACGGGCATAATATTTCAATTTTGGTTATATGAATTCTGATACTATATGATATGCTGGTTTAAAAACACTTACAATAAACTTGCATACGGATTACTAAGGATTAAGGGTCATATTTCCGATACTGTTTTATCCTACTTCTTTGACTATATTTCTAGACAAATTGAGGGTAGAATGGCTGGCGCTGTCTTTACAGACCCGCGCAAAGCTTTCAACTTTGCATGTACATGATGCAGACCGCAAGAAATTATTAGATAAATAATGTAAATATAGTATACATGGTCAATGCTTGAACTAATTTGTAAATTAAATAATTCCGATCGGAAACGGATTTTTAAAAATACTTTTTATTTATTTATTATTAAAAAAAACTTTTTATTTATTCATTTATTTATTTATTTTTTATTTTATTTTATTTTTTTTGGGGGGGGGGAATGAAGATTGGGGTGTGCCTCAAGATGCTAATTTAGGTCCGCTTGTGGTTACTTCAAAATTAGTATCAAAATGGTAAATAGTGTTATATGCTGAGGATGCTGTATTGTTTTTGATGGTAAAAAGAGTGAAGACATTGAAGCTTCATCAGTGCATTGGAGAAAATAAAGCATTAAACCACTTGTTTAGTTCACAAATTAAACTGGCTAAACTAGAAAAAATTATTATTAATTTTGCATTAAACTAGGACAACGACAGATATCTATTTTATATTTTGTACTTTCGAGTACATGTTTTTTGGAGTTCGACTAGACCTAACATTAGATTTGAAAGAACATGTAATAAAAACAAGTTAAACAATCAAGAATATCATTTCTTGGCCGTTTAAAAAGATATTCACCATTTGCGGTTAATTTTCAGGCGGATGCATTAATTTTATCATTATTGAATATTGTGGTAATGCATGCTCTGACTGTTCTCAGAATGTTAAAGGTGTAATTATTAAACACCACAAGAAAATGACCAGAATAATTGCTTGAAGAGATACAAGAACGCCAACTCAACACAATCTAAATAAACTAAAAATGGGAGATGGGAATTTTCTCAATGAAACGTGAAATGATTTATTCAGTTTTTAAAGTCAATTCGTCTATTCATATTTTAAAAATGGTTACAATCACAAGAAATAGTCAACTTAATTTCACTAAAAATAAAAACACAAATGGAAAGCCAATGTTTTTCATACGAAGGTGCAGTACCTTGGAACAATTTGCAACATTATGTAAGAAATGTATCTTCACTCTCATCATTTCTCTTTTTGTGTTGTGTTCATTTGATTGTTGATGTTCTTTTATTCTGTTGCCAATTCATTTACTCCAACACTTTAATGTGAATTCATTCATTTGTATACTTGGTATTTTGTAGGGGCTCAATGACATGTTTGATGAAGCGACCTTACTCAAAGAGGACTAATAAATAAATAAAATAGATAAAGATTATATAATTTCCAGTTTTATTATATCTCTCGACAGTGGATGTTTGACGGATTGAGGTATTGCAAGTACAATATTTTCCCTTGTGTAAACACTTATCTTTTCCTATTATTCATTTATTCGCCTACTACTAGTACTAGTCTGCAAGCACAAACTCCACTTTGACACCATAAGATATTATACCATATGTCTTGGTTAGAGACTAGACTCCAGTCAACTTGTCAATTTACGGTCAAAGTAGCCACAGTTAGAGTGCTGCTCTAAATGTGCCCTAGTTTGGAGGCACAAACCCAGGGTGTTCGCTCAGTAGGGTCTGAAGAAAAAGACTTAATCCACCTCTTAGTTGACACAGACAGTGGGTTTAGATTAAGTCTCAAATTGAGTCTGTGCTTGCAGACTATCTGTGCCACTGTATCAGACCTGCTCTGTATCCTCTCTTTTTTTCCCTTTAAATATTACGTCAAAAAATGTCATGATGATATTCTATATAACGTAACTGAGACATACCCCTTAACAAATACAGGGTATATACTTATATATTCACTTGATATATAAATGCAAAATACAACATGTATATATATTTAAAAAAACATACATGTACTCGCGTACATGTAGGTCTACAGTTAAACTGTACGGACTGTGTGCGTTGACTCACGGGACGATTCGGAAGCGAGCAAGCGGGTTGATCGGAAGCAAGCGCATATTGTGGGTGTGTACTTTAACCACAGCTACAGCGCATACATAATACATAATTATACCCATTGAATATAATGCACTTACCGGGCTCGATGGTACTATTCTGCGCTACACCATAATGAGACGCAATGCATACTCCCAAAATAAAATAATATCGCAGTATGTGTAATGTAGACATTTTGAAGTAAATATTTTCGACATGCGTCAGTCATGTGGTAGGCCTATACTCAGGCTCAGCTCAGCTCAGCTCAGCTCAGATGTCATTTCTCAGATCAGCGGGGTCAACCGTTTTATATACTCGATCTCAGGGTCGGTGCGAGAGATTGTGTTCGTCGATTAGGTAGGCTTAAAGGGAATACTCCACCTTGGAATGGAGTATATTATGATAAAATCTATTAAAAAAAAAAAAACGGCGATAAAAATATTCTCACCTACATGGGACTTTTTTTTATTTTTTATACATTTCTAGTCGCTTTTACGTACACCCGACAATGCATGACCACCCAAGCGTTATAGCAATTTCTTGTTGCTTGTTTTTTTTATCCGACCATTTCTGCATTAGGGAGGATGAACGAAGATATCTTTATATATATATATATATATATATATGAAG
>CALNVZ010000174.1:77971324-77994880 GCA_940671915.1 Paracentrotus lividus | reverse complement strand
AGAGAGAGATAAATGATAATAAAACAAACAACACAAAAACATCCAAGGTAAATAAATAGCTTTAGAAAATGAATTTTGAACGCATAATTCGAAAATAATGGGAATATAATGACAAGGTTGAGAGGAAACTTCTAATTAGCAAACCTTTTTTGAACCCCAACAAAACATGCTGTGTTTTCGCTTCAGGCTTTCAGACTATCTATTAACATCAAAATATATAAACACAAAATAATTGAAACAAAATTTTGATAGAATTTTCCAAAATCTTTTTTGATACGCACTGTATCGTAACACTTTTAAATGGCCATAATTTTAATTAAAATCATCGAATGTTAGGGCATGTTCTGCAACAACAAACAAGTAATAAATAATAATTGGTTTTCCCGGTCGATTTTTAAATACATTTTTACAAAATCGAATTCGTTAATGTTCAGTCAATTTAAACGATAACCTTCCGGAGCGGGTTATCGGTAATTTTTAAGTTATACGTTTGAGAGCATCGATTTCGTTTATTTGCCTTTCATCAATCGTTTATGTCATCCCGTATCTTTATGTGATCAAAAAGTGTTGGTGCGTGAAGCTTCGCATGTGCATACATGAAATCAAATTCGTGCGATCAATTAAAAAAATTCCCAGCTGTAAAAAGGAAGTGGAGGTGAGCTTCCAGCAGTCAAATTCGTTTTAAAGCATGCAATTTAAAACGTTTTAGGCCTATCCGTGTGAACACACGAAGTAAGGGGGTCACGGGGGCGCACATGGTAAACACAAAATAAATTTATAAGCAATAATTTGTATTCAGAGGCTACGGAACGATTTTGAAATGGGGGGGGGGCACTTTTTTCTGAAAAGGGGGCCCTTTACCTCAGTGGCATAATGAGCAAAATTTATGGGATAGGGAGGGGCTGGGTATAAAAGTAGTATTTTAATTTATTATGCTGTTCAATATATTGATTTTTGAGAGATTAAAAGTGCCCCTTTTAAAAGAAAAATGTACATTTTGGAGTTTAAGCAACCTTTTTAAGTTTAAGCAACACTACAGTTTTATTACACACTTTAAGCAAAGAGTAAAATTATTGCCCCCAATATTATGTTAAACACCGATTGCAAATATATAGATTTACATTTTGTAAATGATTCTTAAAAACATAAGTGCTAAAAAGGGCATTAAAAATACGTTTAGAGGGATGTAAATAGGCCTATGTGCTATTGACAACACTCTTTTACAATAGTTGCCTCCGGCAGCAGGGTAATTGGTCTCATGCGTATTGCTTGGTATTCCCTTTTTATGCGAGGTCGCATAGCGACCGAGCGGAAAAATTTTGGTTAAAAAAAAAAAAGAAACTGTGGCGGAAAAAGGCTTCTTTTTAGTAACAAAAGTGCCCCTTTTTTACTAAAAAAGTTGTCAGTGGGCCTTTCAAGAAGTCTAAAAGGTTTTTTATATAATATGAAAAGTGTCCTTTATAGCCAAGGAAAAAGGGCACGTTTAGTAACTAAAAGGGACAATTTGTTATTTTTTTTTGCGGCATTCGGTCATCCAGAACGTCATCATGCAACGGTCACAGGGGTACGATATATTGGTCACTATTGTCGATCCTGCATCTTTTTCCTCCCTTTTTTTTTCTTTTTTTTTTTTTTTTTTTTTTTCCTGGGTGATGGGGGCCGCGCCTGTCTACAAGCTATTTGGTCTAATATGAATTTTATGTAATACATACTTCATCTAATTGTCACTGTGGTCTATTGGCCATTTCAGGTGTGGATCCAGGGGCCAAGCTGGAAAGTCCCCACCCAGCAAAAAAAAAAAAAAAAAAAAAAAAAAAAAAAAAAAAGGAAAAAAGGAAAAAAAAGAGGAAAATGGTAGAAATTTACACATCTAAACCCCCTCCCCAATTGCGTTACATGATGACCTTGTTGATAGCGAGGCCGAGAAATTTTAAACACCCCCACACCCCCTCATGTTATGCCTGTTTCTAATGAAAGAGTGAGGATGGGGGCTGCAGCCCCTACTCTGTTTTATACACATTATTTTGTTTTTATTTATTTTTTTTGTTGTTGTAAACATTTCGTTTCGAGCAGACATATATTTTTAAAAATTTATTCTGAATAAACGCAAACATTATAATCAGCTTATGTTTTTTGTTTTTGTTTTGTTTTGTGTTGCGTGTGTGTTTTCCAAGCTCAGACTCCCCCTTCCCTCATGATCAGCCTCTTTTCTGACAAAAACACTTCACGGCCCCCTCCCAAATTTTATTTCTCCTACCGAACCTAACTAATTTCTAATTTGTATACAGTTATTTCTAAAGTGGATGCCCAAAACGAATTTGAATTCACCAGAAGACGGGAAGTTTACGAATGGACGAATTTGAGCGAACATTGACGAATGCGACTGCTCACAACAGCAAATTCGTCGGCGCATTTGCAGTTGGATTGAACGGTGTTTGATTTTGGCTACACATAAACGAATTCATTGCAGATTTGTAATCGCGATCACATTCGCGGACGAAAGCGCTCGAAAGAAATGTCAAATTGATCGGAGATAGTTTAAACTTGACCGGGAAAACCTATAATAATAATAATAATAATATTGTTTGCTTATTATAGAGCTCACTTCAGGTCAATATGGTACGGCCAATCAACTATTTAAATGTCTTTCACTGCACAAACTCGTATCTATTGTTATTTATCATAGACTCATTATACAATTAGTAATTTTAAAACTGGATAACATTTCACTTCACCCTCAGTGAATAGCCAATTACAAGGTCCGCGCCCGTATAGATTAGTTTAAAACCTAATGATAATATACATATGTAGGTCTGAATATTATTATATCCATAAAGGGTTGTTTTATGATCAGGGTAACCAATCAGTCTCATTTTTACCCCCCCCCCCCCCCAAAAAAAAAATAATAATAATAATAAAAAAATAATAATAATAATAATAATAATAAAAATAAATAAAAAATAAATAAATAAAAATAATAAAAACAATGAATAAAAGTATAAATAAATAAATTAATAAATAAAAAAAAATAGTTTCGTTTTGCCTCAATTTGTGTGTATGTGTTCCTAACCAGTGAAATGATATTGCTTTTAAATTTTGAGGCATCAGGTCATCCACTTACTTTATGTTGCCCAGAAGACCCTGTTTGATGGAATACCATGATTGTAAAACAACCTTTAAGACTTTTTTTAATATTATTATTGCATGCTAAAATATAGGTCCGAGAACCACGTACGATTCACCCATTTATATTTGCGTAGCTTCCTTAATGTCCAATAGAGCTGTCATCAATTTCTTATCCAAATGTTTCAAACAATTTCCACGCTGGAAATGAACGCATACCATTTGTCCGGTCTCGAATATGTTCCCGCAAAGGTTTGGCGATGTCACGGGGACTAATTATGTCCATACGGAATGTAGACATGAAAGGTTTATATGCGACGTCTCCGAGACCATTCGGAGAGTCAAGGAGACTTCCTGATAAATGAGGTATGATGATGAGGTATAGTTGATGAGACACTGACAGCGCAAACCAGTTGTTTTCATCTGGGAAACAGAACGGCTGATCAACGTGCCACCAGTTCGATAGACCCTTTATAACCATGACAAAATCCCATTAGGCGTTGGTATCTTGAAGAATGTTTAAGAACCTAATACTGGTGTCATGATAGCTATTGCGATTATAATTAACATCCATGCTCCTAGATTAGATCTCATCTCCGGAGCCGACCCTATAATAAAAGCAAAAAACACAATTCAAGCTGATTCTTTTCAAATAATTAAGTCATAATATGTGTAGTAATCACCTAAAGTATAATAATTAGTTTTATTTGCATGGCACAATGAGTCTATGATGACATGCGCACAAGAGTGGATCAGGTGGATCGAGATGAACACAAAAAAAGTTGAAAATCATTAATTGGTCTAGCCATCCATCCGGTATAGTTACCGGTAAATTTGAAAATAAAACAAAAACAAAGCAAACAAAAACAAACAATTAAACAACTAGATTTTTGGTGCCAAATTGTATCACCATGCTATGAAACAAATGGTGCACATGTTTTTTTGTGGGTCGGTTACACCCACAATTCCTACCGATCAACTCATACCTTTGCACCAGTTGTTTGGCTGTCCCATTGCACACCATCAACTCACCTGTGTGGTTCCCTGTAGTGAAGCTTTCATCCAGTTGTCCAGAGGTTACGGTAAGGTTCACCTGGCTCATGGGAACACATATGGCTGCGGCTAGAACCGGTTGATCAGACTCATCCGACATACAGTCAGATGGTGTCCCCCAAGGATCATGAAGACATTCATACAATATTCCCTGGTCAACATTGTCAATGTTGTATACAGTAATGTCCGTAGTTATTGTACAATATATGTCAGGAAACCAAGCGGGTAAAGGTGACGCGAGGGTTAGGTTACTCAACTTCTCTGCACTCGTCAGGTTGATGTGGCCCACTTGTTCGCATACGATCTACGAATAAGAAAAAAAAACAACTTTGTAACTTTTACGCAAAATTAAGTATATAGTCTATTACATGTCTACATGTTTATATTTGGCAATGTTAACTATGAGCTTTGCTGTAATCGTAAAAAGGGTCAGGTCGCCATGATAAGGGATAGTGTCGATGAGAATTTTCAAGTTAAGAATAAAATGAAAATATGGCATAAATTATTAAGACAGCTCACACGTAGGCTTGCGGTGAAGTGAAAGAAAGCAAAAATATACAGACAACTGTCAATTTCAATCAATCACCTTGATTAATGCTTTCATGGTATAGAATTTATTCTGAAAAAGTCCGCTATACCACTCACCCGGTAATTAATGGAAGACCCGGTTTCACATATTGGACCCCATTTTCCGTCATGATATATCTCTATGACTCCGTAGTCTTGATTTATCACTCCGTTCTGATCCCGCAATCTTATTGGGTGGTTTGCCACACTGTCTGTGAAATAAAGTTGAGTGTGTCACGCATTAGACATGTTAGATGACTATATTAGGAGTGGAAGGGGTGGACAAGAACGTACCTTCAATAAAAAAGTAAAAACAAAAAATATAAAAATAATAATAATAATAAATGAATGGTATCCGCCAAACATAATAGTTAGATAGATAAGCATATTATAAGAATGGTGCCGTGGAGATAAAATTATTATAGGTTTATCTTTCTGTTTGTTAAGCTCATGTTAAATCAAGTCAATTTACCATAAGCGAAGTACCCCTCGAATAGCTTTGCACGGGCAGGTACCATTGAGGGTGTTTCAAATTTGTTACAGTTTGTAGTTACAGAAAATACCGTAAAGTGGGGGGGGGGGAGGATAAATAAATGCTATCTCTTGGTAGTGTCACCCTCCTACCATCCGTTGGTACTCTTTCATTTGGATCTTTGAGCACATGACTAAATAACAAATTTAATACTCATGTGTACGTACAAAGACACACACCAACACATACTTACATACATACAAACTGCATACATATACCCACAACGTTACCAGACTAACCCACTCCCCCCCCCCCCAACCCCCGACACAAACATTTATATGCACATACACTATCTAATCTATGCCAGCACACACATACACAGCCAAAATACACTCACCAAAGACACCCACCCACACAAACACACACATATACGCTCACTCACTCACAAATAGTTGTAAGATAATTATTATGTCACAAACATTCAGTCATAATTGGTAAACAAAACATCCATGCTATATTTTCAGAAACAGGGAAATGTTTTTATGAATTGTTTACTGTGTTCGCGGGTGCGTGTGTGTGGTGATGTGCGTGTGTATGAGGGAGGATGCGTGTGTATGTGGTAGTATGTGTGTTTGTATGTGTGTACACACAACCTTTCAACAATTGTTTTAATCTTCATCCATCCACTTGGCACAATCGAGATTTTGCCCTCATCTGAAGATTGTCTCTAACTTAGTTATGCGTTCAGGGATCGAATAAAAAGAATGCTGAGATGATGACTCTACCAAGATATACCGTGAAACCCATGAGTAAATTGTTATGCTACAAACAAAATAACTTCAAAATGATGTATTATTATCATTATTTTTTTTAACTCACGCTGTATATTCATCGTATCAAAAAGCCGAAGAAAAGCAGAAAATACTCACCATATGGAAAACATACGACACTGACTTCTTTATATTCAGAACCATTCGATGGCGGTGGCTGACTTCTTAGCCTCAATTTGTCACATTCAGTAATCTTCATGGAGTCTTCATTGCACTCGAGATCTTCAATAAAGACTGGACGTGCTGAATGAGCAAAAGCATCTCGATTTTTATAAAAGTCGAGGTCGCTCATAATGCCACCAGCATATCCAAGCTGGCGGCAAACAGTATCTTGCTCGTTAGAAAAGTAAGCATACTAATGAGGCCACGTAGCCCCATTCGCCATCCAGGAAAACTTCTGCACGCCCTTGCTCACTGTAGTCAGTCCCGGTCATTCGCAGGTCGTAGTCTGAAGCATAAAAAACATTCAAATAATTAGTTAAGATTGGTTAATTTCTGGTACAGCTATTGCTATAAATCTTTTTAGATACAATGTTCATCATACTTGAAATACGTGCTAAAAACATAGACATTGACTTTCTTTTTTCCCACCTATATATATATATATATATATACATGTATATATGCGTATCAGGACATCTCCCCCGGAGGACAACTCCCCCGGGGACAACTCCCGGAGGACAGCTCCCCCGGAGGACATAGGGTTAGGGTTAGGGTTAGGGTTAGGGTTAGGGTTGTCCTCCGGGGGAGTTGTCCTCCGGGGGAGCTGTCCTCCGGGAGTTGTCCCCGGGGGAGTTGTCCTCCGGGGGAGATGTCCTAGAACCGTATATATGATATTAATAATATGTCGTTTATAAAAAAACACGAACCAGCATGTTTTAAGCTTGTGGATGGCTTTGGTACATATTAAGCCAGCATATCGCTTGCCATCATAATACATTTTTTTCCCCAAGATGCAATCTGAATTATTTAAAGGTGACCTTTAGAGAACTTTAAAAAAAGTATATCTTAAAGTGCTTTTGGCCTGTTATGTCCTATAAGATGATCGTAATTATTACGTGGTGAGGGCTGGGACAAATGCTACATTCGTTTCTCCCGAAGTGTGGACGGCGGACACCCCCACGGCCTGTTGACGCCCATGATCATATAAACCAATACTCACTTCTTGGTGGTCCACAGGTAACTTGGGCAATGTGGTCAGGGCTGCAAATTGCATCGTCTGACTCTACTGAATAAATGCAATCTTCTATCTGATGCTCAGTTCCTCTACATTGGTAGTGATGATAAAAGATGGTTCCAGATAATGGTCCAAGAGCAACTGGTTTCTCATTTCGTCCATATTGGTATCCAAGCTGACGACAGGTTACATTCGCTTCACTTTCACTCCAATCAGGATCACATATCAAACCAGGTTCAGA
Organism: Paracentrotus lividus; assembly: GCA_940671915.1. Classification (NCBI taxonomy): domain Eukaryota; kingdom Metazoa; phylum Echinodermata; class Echinoidea; order Camarodonta; family Echinidae; genus Paracentrotus; species Paracentrotus lividus. The sequence continues at coordinate 77,987,417 of CALNVZ010000174.1, read as the reverse complement.
GTTGAATTGGTATTCCACAACACCTTCAAAGCTGGTAGAGCCACTTAAAAGTCTCACCGCCGTAGAGTCTGCATTTGATTTTTAAAACATGAAGGTAATAATCACAGGTCCAGAATACAATTGGTCATAATATTCAGACGTGAGTAACACATTTGGACAGATAAAAGGGCGCCTATCTTCGGACTTGTAGGTTATGAATGGATCATGACCACCATGTATAAAACAGGTGCCGCGGAGCCAGAGGGGAGGGGATTCAGCCCCCCACTTTTTTCAGCAACCGTGTACAAAAACGCAAAAAATGACAATAGATTTGTGATTTTCAGCCTGTTCAGCCCCCCCCCTCCACTTTCGGCTCAGCCCCTCCACTTTAAAAAACGCTCCGCGGCCCCTTTAATGTAGGAGTGGCATGTGTCATTACCAGTTGGATTTGAATTTTACAATTGGTCTTGGAAATTATGATTAAAACACGGTGCGTGAGTGACACGATAAATTTTGGACATAGGTTTCTGACCATTATTGGTTATGGTTGGAATTATGCATATAATGCCATTATCATAAGTGCTGGTATATGTCCATGAATAGTGTACCTCTCTGACATTTATAGTCCTTATCAATCATTCCCTCTCTGTGGAAAATGGTCCACCTCTATGTGTCGTGAGTGACACGACCAGTGCCCAAAATGCAACAATTTAAGTGAATAATTAGATCCTAATAATGTGCATGGGGTACAAGCAGGTAATATGGGCCAGCAGGTAATATGGGCCACCTGAAGCAAATCATGTCGTGACCGTCGACCGCTGACCGGTGAACGGTGTGAGCACCATAATGTTGTTCATATGAACTGTATACGAAAATATATCGTCGTGAGAGCATCTGATGCCGAAATTTCTCTGAGAAAATTGCAGAAAACCAACAAGGTAGGTAAAACTTACGGCATTTTTTTTACCCTGATGTAAAATTTGATATTTCACAGAATGTGATGGTGAAAGAGTGTTTGAGGGGGTAACCTCAACTGTTTTGTACATTTAGTAAGCATATAGTTTCATTTTGATCATACTAGCGTGTACAGGTCAATTTGTTGTAGTGAAGGGGTGCAATGTGGCATTGAATGTTTGCCTGACACAGCAACATTAGTGCGGGTAATATGGGCAATCCAAAATGGCGGAAATGATTCTGGTACTTAGTATTGGGATGAGGCATCAATCTCTTTGCTATGATTTTTTGGATATATTCACAGTATATAATTAGTATAAATAACTTAATTTTAGGCCTATATTGACTTGTATAGAGAAAATAATATTTAAATATTATTTAAAAAAGAAAGAAATAATATACAAAATATAAAACAACGAAATATATAGTCAAAGTATTTACTGAAGGGTCTTATAATTTCAAATGATATCTTAAAGTTAATGATTTTCAACATTTTAATCAAATTCCAGACATGGTAGAGTCATTATAGTTTTTAAAACATACATTAAATACATGTGCCCATATTACCTGCACATGCAGGTAATATGGGCACTTTGGTAATGACGTCAACATTTGAATATTGCAGACAGGGGGGGGGGGGCGGTGATATTTTTTTTCCTTCACAATAAAAGTTAGAGCAGTAGTTATTGTGTCATATAAACAAAGATTAGACTCTGTGTCATTTTGTCATGTTATGCAAATTAGGCAAATGAGCTTAGGGGGCACATATACCTGCATGTACCCTATGCCATGTTAGAGTAGTCCATCATAATTACTTTAAGCAAAAGCAAAAGCAAAAGCAAAAAAAAAAAAAATAATATGATAAAAGTGCCTAGATATATTAAAGACTAAGAGGCATTTAAAGCACAATAGTCATATGTGCAAATTCCTGTTTGAACAATTATTCAGCGTAAGAAAACTGGATCATATAATGTTTGAACTTAAATAACTGGTTGTATTGTAAAGAAGCCTTTGTGCTGATTTCAGATCTTAATTTGCCTTTTCAAAGGCACAGCGCCACATTAAAATTTAGGTTAAATTTCTACTTTAAATTGAATGTGACCACTTGCTTTGAATGTTACTTTAATCATGTCAATAGCATTATCACGTCTGCATGGGTACAGTAATACACATTTGCAATTTGGGTTAGATTAACAGTGCGACCTATTTATCACAATCTTCTTGATTTGGATTGGAAATTAATCTAGTCTATTTTTTTGTACAACCAGGACTTGCCACTTTGTCAGTTAATTTCTATTTTCTGTATCTCAGCTAAATAAGCCCTAAATATATTTCTGAAACTGATTATTTTGGAACAAGCATAGAGGAACAAACCTGTAATCTCTTTGCAACGAACTCCCAGATCTCTGGAACGGTCACAGCCTGCACCAGTATCAGCATCATCGAACCAGCAGTCAAGTATATTAGATTCGTCTCGTCTCCGTTGCAGCTCACACCCCAAAGGACGATGGGCAAAGTTCCTTCACCAAAACCAGCCTTTAGGACGCCCTCAGCGGCGCCATCAAATCCGAGAGATCGACAGATTACATCAGCATTGTATTTAGCCCTTGTCCAGAATATATCACATACAGTTCCCCATTGCCCATTGTAGTTGACCTCAACACGACCCTCAGAAGCCAGATGGCCTCCCACAATGCGCACATTGGCACCTTAACATAGAATTAATAAGTTTATATCTTATGGCTGCAACCCCAAAGCTTTTCTCATTAATACTTTTTTTTTTACCATGTCCTGTCTTGTTTGTCATGATTATCATGATTATTAATGACGTTTTTAAAAAAAATATTGTATTATTCTATGTTTTGTGATGCTTTTATGCTTTGGAAAATAAATTAAATTGAATTAAATTGAATATGTCTATGTACATGTCATTATATGTTTATATTATGATGGTGCGATAATTTTGGTCTAACAGTTGAACATTAAAGGGGGGATAGGGTTATATGCAAACTGTACTGCACTCATATTTGGCCTATTTCCTAAGAATTAAAAGAAATACCCCTTTAAAACCAAATATTGATAGAACGGTTATTTATTGAGGAATCTTGCGGACACAACATTTTTCACAAAAAATGGCTAATTAGCATAAACTATGCAAGTGTGCCCAATTGTTTTACCCAAAACAAAATCTACTGATTATCTTGCACCTTAGTACGTCCATTTTTGGTCCAGATGTTCTCTAAACATGTCTTCAGGGAATGAATGGATTGAAATTTCAAAACTTTCTTTTGTTATTGTTTTATGATTGAATTTCTTTTGTATTTTATTGTATTTTAGTTAATTATGTATTCATGACAATTTTCCAAGAAAACCAAAACTGGATTTAAAATTCCAATCCGTACATCCCCAAGATACACATTCATTAAACAAGTATGCAAAGTTTGAATAGAATCAGATATTCCATTCTAGAGAAAATACCTTCCATGAACTTCTTCAACGATACTACATTTCATGACTTTGCCTCATGTATTGAACGCGGAATTCTAATTTAGAAGCCCCCCCCCCCCCCCCCTCCACCTAAAAAAAATAAAAAAATAAAAAAATAAATAAAAAATAAAAAAAATAAAAACCGGTTACAAAACGGCCAATATGAATGATATCATTTTCAAAAGCGGCTACTCTTGCTCAAATGTCTATAAGAAAAACATAAACGAAGGCAATGAAGGCCCGATCATGATTTTGTTCAAAATTTGTGAATAAAAATCTTAACAAATATTGTTATAGCTAGATTTTTAAAAATTATATATATTTAAAACCCATTAACCCATTTGGAAAATGATTCTTCTTTTTAGGATGATAAAATTTCAGCTTTTACACGATTCTGTTATTGTGTAAATTTTGCAAGAATGTTAAATGAAAAATATGATAAGTTATCATGGTTATATTCATGCGAATTATAAAATTGGATCACTTTCAATATTTTTGAAAAAAGGTAAAAATAAATTTTGATCTTTAAAAAAAATGAAAACAGGCAATAAGTAGCGTGTCAATTATTTGCCATTCTTTCATGAGCGGACCCAAAATTTCAGGTGATTTGACAGATAAAATCCATCTCTCTGATCGTATATATATATATATATATATATATATATATATATATAGTATTGCATGGTTATCCCATGCAGGAAAGAGAAAATAGTTATCCTTAGGATGTTTATCCAGGAATGGTTGTTGATCCAGATGGGTGTTTCCTTACCATTATTTGCCCTTCCTGCCTACCCTTGCCAAAAGCGATCAAACCTCCATACAGCTGATGTCATTTGAACGCGTATTAACAAGTTAAAGTACTAATAATATATTTATAGGGTTCATGTTTCAGCCATAATACTCATGCACCAGTTACATAGAGATTGACCCTTTTCTACATCTTAGACGAAACGGTACGCCCTTAAGTAGGCCTACGTATGCCATCATTTCTTGAGGTTTAAGGCAAGCGCGGATCCAGGGTAAAATGATATAAATAAAAAAGGAAAAGGGAGGGGGGGGGAGGGAACACTATTTGATTGATGACTGATCCGATTGACTTACCCCATTGATATGGACGATATACGATGACCTTGTTGATGGTCCCTCCCCCTTCCCCCCAAAAAAAATTAATAAATAAAAATAACACCTACCCTCTCTCCCCCGCTTATTTTGACGGTACCTTTTTGCTCGCACGGTGTGACCAGGATAAAAAAAAAATTGGGTTAACCAAAATCTGAAATTTCAATTTAGGCCCTCCTCCCCCTTTCATATAATCCTGGATCCGCCACTGTAACATTAACAATACAAAACCAATTAAGATCTGGGATGTGAATAAAATATGCATCCTTCGTCTGATAGTGAATAGTGCACACTTGTGGTGACCGCACACGTATGTTCCGACCGCTCGTTTCTTGGGCGCATCCATGTTGAAATGTTATAATTAGCATAACCACTGAACCGGTTCCGTGAACTTCCGTGAACTTTGCGAACTTTGCCCGCTGTAATTAGCTCCTCCCGTTCGTTAATGAGCAAGGAAACCTCTCAAAATATGTAATTTTCCAGTGTGCGCGCCCGGGTGAGCAAATACAAATGAATATTTATGAGAAGATATGAATCAAGCTCGTTTAATTAAAATTACTTATTTCTCACAAAACTGACCCAAAGTGACATATATTTCCAACAAGAAAAAGTTTGTAAAATTTTTGAATATTTATGAATAATATTTTATTTTCTCATTTTTTTTTCCTTTCCAAATTTTTACAGCTTTACCGACCTTTATATTTAAAAACTGTAATATATTTTTTTATAATTTCCATCATTTCCGGGAGATGAATATGAAAAACGTTGATGTTAGAAGCTCCAGAAAACAGGTAATTTTCAACAAATTGAAACAGTGCTTTCCGTATACCATGGAGCTACTAAGTTATGCGTATACTGTATATGCAATGTATCTAAAAGGGTCAGGCTATAATAAAGTAAGTTATATTAAATATAGTCTGTGTATGAACAAGAGTTACTTGGAGGAACAGGTATATTTTGTGGATGTATTTAGTAATTTAATCATGGAAGCCTGCGCGGTAGTACCATGGAGCTACTAAATTAAGTAAGCCTACGGTACGTATCTAACATAATTATTGTCATTAGTTTTACAATGCAAAGTTTGACACATGTTTGTAGACTATGTGCTAACTCTACCTGGCCTTATTTATATTATAATCGATCTATGAAATTATAAATGGCAAATACTTTACTTTTTTTTATATCATATAAAAATATAATAAAAAAACACACAAACAAACATGCAGACAAAAAAAAATGGGAAAACCTTTTCATTGCCATTGCACTTGTAATTATTTTCGAATTAATAAGCTTTCAGAATATTATAGCCTTTAGTTTAGATCTCTATTACTAAATACATCAACAAAATACAACTGTTTCTCCAAGTTGTTGTTCATACACCAAGGGCGTAAATCCCGGGGGGATGGGGGGGGGGGGGGGGGGGGGGGGGGGGGGTACATCCCCCCAGATTTTGGGGAGGGGAGGATGCCCTGTACAAACATCCCCCCCCTCAGTTTTCAAAAAAGAAATGAAAAAAAAATTACACTAGATAATTGTGTTATTGGTTAAAATAGCGCTCTCAATACTCTAAAATGCCTCTTTTTTACCCCCAAAACCCCAAATTATTCTGCTCGGTCGCTATGCGACCTCGCACTAAGTAACAAGCAGTAACCTAAGTATAAAATAGTTGGATCCAATGTATTTGATTGATACACGTCTGCCAAAACCCAATACACCCCCTCTCCTCGTCTGGGGACAAACCTTAGGAAAGGGTGTTGTTGACAATCAAATAGTTGTGTGGAGGGTTTAATTGGGGACTGCAGCCCACAAAATTTTCGTAGCAAAGATTGTGGATTCGTTTTCTATCACTTTTTTTTTTTTTAAACAAAGTATGTAAAATGTATCTTCTAAATGGATACTAAATTATTTTTTGCTCGCACTTCGCTCTCGCTGATACTAAATAGGATTTATAATCTCCAAATTTAAGCTTAAACATTTGAGCTCGCGCTTCGCGCTCGCATTACTTTAAGGACCTTTAATGCATAAAAATATATTCAATTTCAGCTTAAAATTTTTCGGCTCGCGCTTCGCGCTCGCTGATAGTAAAGTGGAACTACAATGCACAAATATCTCAAACCTTTACCTCAAAAATTTCGGCTTGCGCTTCGCGCTCGCATTACTTTTTTTCAATTACTAAAAAAAACTGGAATCAAGGCAGCCATTATGATTCTTTAAAGTATACATTCAAGACAACTTTTCTTCGTATCTCCTCGCTCTCTGAATAAATTTCTCTTTAGATCTATGCCTCTGATCTAAAGTGTCCCCCTTTTCAGAAAAAGTGCACTTTTTATCGAGACCCCACTTTCAAATCCATTCTGCCTCTACAACATATTTTTGTTTTTCGTTTTTATTTTGTTTCCCGCTCGCAAATACTATATAGGACCTTTAATGCACTAACATATTCAATTTCAGCTTAAAATTTTCGGCTCGCGCTTCGCGCTCGCTGATACTAAAAAAGGAACTATAATGCACAAATAACTCCAATTTTTAGCTAAAATTTTCGGCTCGCGCTTCGCGCTCGCATTAGATTTTTTTTTCCATTACTAAAATGAACGGGAATCAATGCAGTCACTGAAGCTAGAAGCATACATTCAAAGACAAATTCTATTCACACTCCCTTCCTCTCAAATCCGCCACTGCCACTGCTATATGGGTATTAATAACGTTCCATGTGTTTTAGAGCTTGTGAATGCCAAACAAGATCGGGACAAGTTGGCAAATTATTTCGCTCATCCCCAAACTCCTTGACACGGCTTTACGCCGTTGTCATACACTGACTATTTTTAATATAAGTTACTTTAAAACTCTACCCTCTAGATACATTGCATATACGCATATCACGCATAACTTAGTAGCTTCATGGTATACGGAAAACGCTGTTTAAATTTGTTGAAAATTACCTGTTTTCTAGAGCTTCTAACACCAACGTTTTTCATGTTCATCTCCCGGAAATGATGGAAATTATTATTTTAAAAAATATATCACAGTACTTATAAATAAATGTCGGTAAAGCTGTAAAAATTCGAAAAGGAAAAAAAAAATGAGAAAATAAAATATAATTCATAAATATTCAAAAATTTTACAAACTTTTTCTGTTTGGAATTAACTTTGCGTCAGTTTTGTGAGAGATAAGTAACCTTAATTGAACGAGCTTGATTCATATCTTCTTATAAATATTCATTTGTATTTGCGCACCCGGGCGCGCACACTGGAAAAAAAATATTTTGAGAGGTTTCCTTGCTCATTAACGAACGAGAGGAGCTAATTACAGCGGACAATGTTCACAGAAGTTCACGGAACTTGTATATGGTTAAGAAGAAATATTGGGTAAAAATTAGTAGTGTAACAGGTGCGTATCCAGGATTTTGCACCCCGGGGGCCCGACGTGATTTTGGCGCCCCTGTATGCAAGTGAAAAGCGCGAGCGAAAATTTTGCTACATGGAAGTTTAAAACTTTGCTCTTTCTATATAAAGAACATTTTAAAGACCCCTTCTGTTTATTTAATCTTTTTTTCGCCCCCTTAGTTTCTGGTAAATTCGTCACCCCTCCCTAAGTTTAGGATAAAGTTGGAACCCCTAAGTTAAAGTTAAATTTGGCGCCCCTACATTTGAGCTCAACCTGAAGTCCATAAGTTTAAGGCGCTCCCTAAGTTTCAGATCATTTTGGCGCCCCAATTTTTAAGGTCGATTTGGCTCCCCTCTAAGTTTCAATTCGATTTGGCGACCCCTAAATTCAAGGTCGATTTAACGCCCCTAAGTTTAAGGTCGCTCTCCTAAATTTAAGGCCGGGTTGGAGCCCCCTCCTACATATAAGGTCGGTTTGGCGTCCCACGTTTAAGCTCCATAAGTCTCAGATCCCCTAAGTTTTTCAGACCATTAATGTCGATTTGGCGCCCCTATGTATGAGCTAAATTTGGCGCCCCTACGTTTAAGTTAGATTTGGCGCCCCCTATATTCATAGTCGATTCAGTGTCCCTAAGCTTAAGGTCGATTTGGCCCCCTTTTTGTTTAAATTCTATTTGGCGACCCCTTAATTCAAGGTCGAACTAACTCCTCTAAGTTTAAGGTCAATCTGGCACCCCTTCTAAATTTAAGGTCGGTTTGGCGCCCCTGACTTTAAGTTCGATTTGGCGCCCCCACCTATGCTACAAGTCATTGAACGCCCCTAGTTTAAGCTTAATATGGCGCCTACCTTTAAGCTCAAGTGGCGCCCCCGTAGTTTAATGTCGATTTGGAGCCCCCTAAATTTAAGATCGATTTTACGTCCCTAAGTTTAAGGTCAGTTTGGGCGCCCCTATGTTTAAGCTCAATCTGGCGCCCCTACGTTTAAGCTCAATTTGGCGCCCCTGTAGTTTAATGTCGATTTGGCCCCCCTAAATTTAAGGTCGACTTGACGCCCCTAAGTTTAAGGTCAATTTGACGCCCTATGTTTGAGCTTATATGGGCGCCCCTACCTTTAAGCTCAATTTGGCGCCCCTAAATTTAAGGTCGACTTGACGCCCCTAAGTTTAAGGTCAATTTGACGCCCCTATGTTTGAGCTTAATATGGCGCCCCTACCTTTAAGCTCAATTTGGCGCCCCTGTAGTTTAATGTCGATTTGCGCCCCTAAATTTAAGGTCGATTTTTCGTCCTAAGTTTAAGGTCAGTTTGGCCCCCCTATGTTTAAGCTAAAATCTGGCGCCCCTACGTTTAAGCTCAATTTGGCGCCCCGTAGTTTAATGTCGATTTAGCGTCCCTAAATTTAAAGTCGACTTTACGTCCCTAAGTTTAAGGTAAGTTTGGTGCCCCTATGTTTAAACTCAATCTGGCGCCCCTACGTTTAAGCTCAATTTGGCGCCCTATAGTTTAATGTCGATTTAGCACCCCTAAATTTAAGGTCGACTTGACGCCCCTAAGTTTAAGGTCAATTTGACGCCCCTATGTTTAGCTTAAAGCTTAATTTGGGCGCCCCCGTAGTTTAATGTCGATTTGGCGCCCCCTAAATTTAGGTCGATTTTACGTCCCTAAGTTTATGGTCAGTTGGCGCCCCTATGTTTAAGCTCAATCTGGCGCCCCTACGTTTAAGCTCAATTTAGTGCCCCTGTAGTTTAATGTCGATTTGGCGCCCCCTAAATTTAAGGTCGATTTTACGTCCCTAAGTTTAAGGTCAGTTTGGCCCCCCTATGTTTAAGCTCAATCTGGCGCCCCTACGTTTAAGCTCAATTTGGCGCCCCTGTAGTTTAATGTCGATTTAGCGTCCCAAATTTAAAGTCGACTTTACGTCCCTAAGTTTAAGGTAAGTTTGGTGCCCCTATGTTTAAACTCAATCTGGCGCCCCTACGTTTAAGCTCAATTTGGCGCCCTATAGTTTAATGTCGATTTAGCAGCCCCTAAATTTAAGTCGACTTGACGCCCCTAAGTTTAAGGTCAATTTGACGCCCCTATGTTTAAGCTTAAAGCTTAATTTGGCGCCCCGTAGTTTAATGTCGATTTGGCGCCCCCTAAATTAAGGTCGATTTTACGTCCCTAAGTTTATGGTCAGTTTGGCGCCCCTATGTTTAAGCTCAATCTGGCGCCCCTACGTTTAAGCTCAATTTAGTGCCCCTGTAGTTTAATGTCGATTTGGCGCCCCTAAATTTAAGGTCGACTTGACGCCCCTAAGTTTAAGGTCAGTTTGGCGCCCCTATGTTTAAGCTTAATCTGGCGCCCCTACGTTTAAGCTCAATTTGGCGCCCTGTAGTTTAATGTCGATTTGGCACCCCTAAACTTAAGGTCGACTTGACGCCCCTAAGTTTAAGGTCAATTTGACGCCCCTATGTTTAAGCTTAATATGGCGCCCCTACTTTTAAGCTTGATTTGGCGCCCCGTAGTTTAATGTCGATTTGGGCGCCCCTAAATTTAAGGTCGATTTTACGTCCCTAAGTTTAAAGTTAGTTTGGCGCCCCTATGTTTAAGCTCTATCTGCGCCCCTACGTTTAAGCTCAATTTGGCGCCCCCGTAGTTTAATGTCGATTTGGCACCCCTAAACTTAAGGTCGACTTGACGCCCCTAAGTTTAAGGTTAGTTTGGCGCCCCTATGTTTAAGCTCAATCTGGCGCCCCTACGTTTAAGCTCAATTGCGCCCCCGTAGTTTAATGTCGATTTGGCACCCTAAACTTAAGGTCGACTTGACGCCCCTAAGTTTAAGGTCAATTTGACGCCCTATGTTTAAGCTTAATATGGCGCCCCTACCTTTAACCCTAAAAAGGCCGGGTTATTTTTGCCATCTCACAGCCGGGGGGGGGCTGATTAGGCCCCCCCTTCCGATCTCGGCCGCCGATCGCGCGATCGCCGCGAAAATTTTCACAATAGTACTGTGCGATGTAATCTACAAGACTGTATAGTTCGTTTTTCCAAAATAATGTCTTTTTAATTTATATTAATTAATTATGCTAATTTATGCATGAAATCATACTTTTTGCTCTAAATCATTAAATAAGGTCCTAGAATGCTAATTCTTGGAGTAGATATTGTTTGTAGCATTCCTAACGATTGTACGTGAAAAAAATTCCGGTATCTAATTCTATTTCTTATGTATTTTATTGTTTTGGGAATTTCTTATGTATTTCTTTGTTTTTTTACTTATGTATTTTATTGTTTTTTTGTTTGGAAAAGTTCAGTCATTATTTATCTCTGAATATTACAGCAATATCAACTAATATAATGGCTAATAACCATCAAATTTTAAAATACTGAAATGTGATTTTAGCATTAAAAGCCATTTCCCATATGTTTTGTACACAAATACAGAAAATCTCCAGTTTTTGAGCCTCCGCAGCATTACATAATGTTGCGCAATTTCCGAACCGTACGCTCAATTTTGTTCAAACTAGTTTTAAAAGTTGCGTTAGATGTTAGAGTATAAAGTCATGAATGCGCGGAGCGCGAAAATTTTTTTTGACGACATGACCGCGAGAAATGTCGAGGGGGGGGGCTGATTAGGCCCCCCTGGCCCTTTTAGGGTTAAGCTCAATTTGCGCGCCTACCCGGGGTGCCCGGGCCCGTAAAGCCCCCCCCCCCCCCCCCCCCCGATACCCAGAATACACGCATGTGTAATAAAATAATCAGCGCCCTCACCTGACCATATTAGAGTTTGAGGATACATAGTCCCATATATTTATGTTTTTGTAGATAATTAAAAGCGCCAGCCCAAATTTGAAAGATTTTTTAAACAAATGAATCACTCATATTCACTTTACCAAAATTCACAATATCAAGGTAGATATGCTACAAAACAAGATAAAAGAAACAAAATAAACACTGAAAATTCGGAAAGAAGATAAAATTGGGTTTAAAATTAATATGTAATCTTCCCTCAAGTGCCTTAATTAGCACATTAGTTTTTAAATGCCAATCGGGTTTGATTGTCTAAATTGTTAATTCAAAAGGTAGGTTCAGGGGAAACCATGACCAAATGCGTAAGTAAAACATTTTAAATCTCATTAGATATCTTATTGAAGATTTTGAAAAAAATGATTTCAGCCTTGGAGACAGACAAAGCGAGAAAAATAACTGCCGCCCTCATGTGACAATATTAGCTGCCCTCTTGCGTCGATGCCTATATGGTCACACACGCCTAATTACCGACAGAGAGCAAAAAATATTCATTCGACCCAACCCTTCCGAAAATTTTGTAACATTGAACAGCTGATAGACAAAAATGTGTGCATATGATTCACATTTAAGAATGGTTATAGGAAGGGCAATCATTAAGCTTCGTATGCTAAAACTGGGAAGAAATCAATGTTAAGGTTTGGCACTATATTAGACGCGCAAGGTTTGATATCAAATTCTTACTTTTGACTGTCAATTGAGTCAGTTTCGGCATGAGGGGGCGCTATATCGATTTATTTTTAAAATGAGCCGGTAAACAGCTAGTTTATTGGCTAAATTAGAAAGGGGGAATAATTTGTCTATCCGTTCCACATAACCAATCACCGAGTGAATTTAAGGCTGATTTTATATAAATTTATCAAACCTCAAAATTAACACAAAGTCTCAATGAGATGATAATTACAGGTGTGGACCCTAAAGGCCTTTTGAGGGTGTTTGAATGACATTCGGATACATATTTCGGGGTGGGTCGTAGAAAAGGCTTAAAACACGCTGTAATTATAATATATTTGGAATCATAGGTCAGTTTTAAAGTTTTAAGTATTTCATCAAACTTCTGGAAAGTCAAGTAGAGAGACAGAGAGAGAGAGAGAGAGAGAGAAGGGGGAGGACCAGGTGAAACCCATGTGCATTATTAACGTGTGTTTTGGGCTGCCAAGAGCTTCTGACCTCTAACAGACGCCCCGACCCCCCCCCCCGCTCTCACTCGCTCTCTCATTCTCTCTTCGAATGTTTTAAACCTGTTAAATTATTGTTTTATGAAGGGGGGGGGTTAGTCCATGATTCCAGCCCTCCTCCTCCAATTGTTGCAAGGTTTACAATCAAAATTCAGTAAACCAGTACACGCTGTAGTCTATGGCGACTTCTATAGCTAATAAAGCCGTGTGCAAGGGCTCATTCTTTTACCTTTAAGTTGAGTTTTACTAAAGTAAATTGCAAAAATTTGGTAGCATTCTTCTCAGTAGGAAATGTTCGTTATGTTGAAATAAAATTATTTTTGATTTTTACAATTCACCTACAATACAGGTCACACACGCCTAATTACCGACAGAGAGCAAGAAATATTCATTCGACCCAACCCTTCCGAAAATTTTGTAAGATTGAACTAGCTAGTTCCATGTCAGGCGCACGATATACTAGTCGTGGCTTGTGAAGGCAGAGAATATATAACGGAGAGGTGCGAGTTTGCCTGTATGCACGTAAAACGGTGTAGTATTGGAAATACATGTGTTATTCAATCAGTCTAGCGCATGCGCTGACGAATTGCACATGTTGAACTGCAGTTGACGATAAATTCTATGTGAAAACCTAAAAAGTAATACATAGGTACTGACTTTTTTGTGGGGTCGTTAAGAGTTTAGAATGCTTGATTATAAAAGGAAATATCGAAATTTCACAAAATGTACATTATTTTTCAATTGTTACAATGAAAGAAAAGGAGAATATTATCCATTTAAAAAACATGTGTTTTACGTGAACATAGGCATGTTCATGCCCAAGGGGGTCTTCAAGAGTTTAAAATGCTTGCTTATGTTAAACAATTTAAATTGTTGAATAATTTGTCATGCATCCGTCTCCTGTTAATGAATAGGGTACATACACTCACTTAGCACTGGTATTGCAACATAGCTAAATGCGTGCATTTTTTCATATTTACAAGTCTTTTATATATTGTCATATTTCATTCATGGCCAGAGATTTTGCGATAATATTTGTATATTCTGAAGAGGAGACTTGTCCCTTTTCATTCCTGAGATCAGTAAATATTCAGACAGTGGCACTTCTTTAAACAAAGGGGCGACAAATGAACAGAGGCCCCTAAAAATGAAATTTTAAGAGGGGCGGATTATCAGTGAATAAAATTATCACGGAGTAGTTAAATTTCTCCGCAAACTGTTTACATGTTTCAATTATCCTTGTGGCAAATCAAAAATAGTAATAAGGACCCATCACAAATGCTAATGAAAGAAACATCACGCACAGAAGAAAAAAATCAGAGGTCGTGAATATCCAGCAAAATATAAAGAAAGTGTGAAAATTTTTATTTCTATTGTAAACGACATTATATTTACTACATGAATTCAACAATAATTTGGGAATTCGGTGGAATGAACTTGCATTAAAGCTTCTCTGCAATACGGGACTAAATTTTTCCTTGGCAACGATTAAAATAAATGTATCTTCTTCCGATGTTCCTCCTTTTGTCTGCCATTGTATTGCTATCTTTTTGGCCATTTTTAATTTGCCACAAGCATGATGGAAACATGTTAACAGTATTCATTAATAATCCCCACCTCTTAAAATTTCATTTTGGGGGGTCTTTGTTCATTTGTCGTCAATTTGTTTACAAAATTGCCCCTTTCTGAGTATTTACTGATCTCAGGAATGAAAAGGGACAAATCTCCTCTTTCAGAATATACAAAAATCTTCGCGAAATCTCTGGCCATGAATGAAACATGACAACATAAAAAAAATTGTAAATATGAAAAAAAATGCAGTCCACGCATTTAGCTATGTTGCAATACCAGTGCTAAGTGAGTGTACATATAATGAAAATTGTGTGGCACGGACCGGAACATATAGTCTGGCCGCCATCTCGATATACTTGTTTTGGCGTCTATAGTTTTTTTTTCAACGGATTATGATTGCCTAAACCTTCAATATGAAGAAACCGATTGCTGACACTCTGTCAGCATTGAGCATTTTTAGATATGTGACGTCTAACAAAATGGCCGCCAAAAAACATAATTTTCTTCTAAAAATGTGTAAAACTACACTTTTAGTCAGCTAATTAATGTCTGAATGTCTCTGGACTTTACTAAATATTGTTTTATTATATCGCATGACATAAACGTCAAGATAATTTTGTACATTTGTTTATAGCGCCCTCTATTTTTAAATTTAAAAAAATGTGTGCTATTCAAAATGATAGGTCTCATTTTCTTCCAAATTAGGGCAGATTGTGTTGCCTAAACCAGCCAAATCAATCTCTCTTGTAAGCTCTGCCTATAAACCTCCCACTCAGACTTTAACCTCCCCCATGAAGTATCTGGAGACCACATCAATGTGGCTATTGAAGACTTCAACAGCCATCATGTTACATGGGAATATAGAGAACCCAATGGAGACGGCGAACTCGTCGAAAACTGAGCAAGTCACATGGTACACATTCATGATGCAAAGCTCCCCTCTTCCTCTCCTCAGCGAACGATGGAGACGCAGACACAACCGTGACCGGGTGTCAACATTGCCAACCAATGTGAGAAACCAATTCTGCATATGACCCACAGCAGTAGGAAAGCCTGGAAACAAAATCGGATTCTGGGAAATGACTGCACAAAAACCCAACCAAGACCACAAGTCACTGCTGACCAAGTTGCCCACCAGCTCCTGACCAGTCATGGAAAGCCTGATCACTGTTCCAGGAGAGCGAAGCTTCCCCAAGATGCTGAAGAATGCTTCCAAGAGCCCTCAGACCTGAACAGACCTTTCAGCATGAAAATCCTGTGTGATGGTATCAAGACCATGAAGAACAACAATGCATGCAGGCCTCGACGACATCCTCTGCGAACAGATCAATCACCTTAGACCTGTTGAGCTTCAGTGGCTGCTTGATATGCTTATTGCATGAGTACCAATACATTCCCGTATATATGGAGGAAATCAAGAGTCGTTGTCCTGCTTAAACAGGGAAAAGATCCAGCCATACCTAAGAGCTATATGACCATCGTTCGATCTACTCTTTCATACATGTAGGCCTATCATGCAACTCTTTGAAAGACTCATACTTACTATAATCGTATTGTCACCATTGATGATGACCTCCTCAATCCTGAACAATAAAAGACAGGTTTCCGGCCAGGAAAATCCTGTACTAGCCAA
>CALNVZ010000174.1:77938912-77958033 GCA_940671915.1 Paracentrotus lividus | reverse complement strand
GGAAACGCAACATACATCATGAGTTTAGTTGAAATACAAATCTCTCTTCTTTGCAAAATACAAAATGTCTATGGCAGCGTTAGATTTGCGTAGAGTGATAGCGCCCTCTTCCTCTTAAGTTTACAACTAGAATTGATATGGGCCTGTTTTGGGGCAAACAATATCATTCATAGGAATTATATTAATTAAACTCTTAAATTTTCAGGAATATGACAATATATGCACCTCAAATTTGAAGAGTGAGATTGGGGAGGCATATAATCTCCCACTTTGTGATCTTATCCTATCATACCTTAATTCAAACTCTTCTTTTTATTTTATCCATTATAGCACTCGTCCCTTTCATAAACTTTCTCTTTCTCTTTTTTTTTCCCCTCGTTAACAAGTATTCCATATAAATTTCATCACTTAGACCATACAAGTGTTCAATCGAGTTCCTACTTTGATTTGGATTTTTCTATCTTTAATTTTGAAATTAAACACACAAACTAGCAATAAAAACCAAATATGACTCAATCATAATATAGGTTTTCCCATTCAAGTTCATAATTTTCTCACTCTATTTCATGTATTTGCATTCAAATTCACGCAGCTGCCGCTTTCGTGCCGGTTGGATCATACAAATTTTCAATTCGAGCAAGGCATTTCATTTACGTGCACGCAAATTTTCTTTTGGTGCACTCAATTTCATTTATCGGCAATAACATTTTTGTTGGGTGCAAACGAATTCACTATATTTTCATTCAGTTGTCAATTTCATGCACCAATTTCCCGATTCGCTCATTCAATTTAAAATGAAACGGCGACGAGCGTGCTTTGGGGCAAACAATTTCATTAATAGGAATTCTATTTCCTACTTTGTGCACTTAATTTAATGAAACTATTTAATTTTCAGGAGTATGACCATATACGCACCTCAATTTTTAAGAGTGAGATTGTGGAGGGATATGATCTCCCATTTTGTGATCTTATATCATGTACAAAATTCTCAATGTTCAATCGAGTTTCTACTTTTAAATGTTTTGTATTGGATTTTTCTATCTTTCATTTTGAAATTGAACACACAAATTACTAGCACTCAAAACCAATTATGACTCAGTCATGTAGCGTCCGAATTATAAAATATGAAATCGTCAGACAAGACAGTGTTTGTAATTTTCTGGATGTGCATTAATTTTGTATCATACGCAATACAGACTAATTACGAGAGTTCATTACAAGAACAATAAATACTTTGTTCTTAAAAATCCCTCTGATCATTATGGTTGATAATTTCTAGCCATCAATCTCCTGATGAGCAAGGCATCTCGGCATGAAAACTTGTAAACATAAAACAAAAATAAACAAAAATGCTATTTTACACGACTGTAAGAACCTCTAAATGATAAGTATCTCACTTCGCGGAGACGTCTCTGCGACTCGACGTCCCCTATAAGTTTTTTCCGTCGCGACGAAAAATTTCAAAGTTTTAAGCATGTTCGATTTTCTGCGACTCATGAAACAGCGCGGAGACTCGGCCATACATCTCTGAGACGTCTCCGAAACGTCTCCGCAACTGTCTCAAAACCGTCTCAAAACTGTCTCAAACTAGTCTTAAATCTGTCTCATGACAAGTAAGATAGGCCTACCATCATAAGCTTTTACTGAAGTATCACTAAAATTTCAAATTGTATGAACTTATTTCCAATTCGATTGCCTATTCGTGAATTTGTTTGAACGAAGGAAGACAAATTATGCCGAAGTCAGCTATAAATTAAAATGAGTGCACATTCCTGAAATCATTTGCTCCAAATGTGAATTCACATGAATGCCTTGTAAAATCGTTTGCAAATATAGGGAATTTGAGTGAATAAAAATGAATTTGATTGACGATGCGGTAGCGCGATCGCAACTTGCGTTAAATCGTTTGATCCAAATGTGAAATTGAGTGAACGAAAGATGAAATTGAGCGGGAAAACCTATACAGGGTGACCCAGAAAAAAGGAAACCCAACTTTGATCAACAATGATTTCAAAAATATTCCAATGGGGATTATGAAATTTATATCACTGTAAGTGAACTCATTTACCATTCTAATGATATCTCTCTCACCTCACCAATATTCAATGCTTCGCTGAACCCCCATTGTTCTTGAAAAAGTCTTGTAAAATTGTGCTTGTGTTCACTTTCCATGCAACTCGTAGATGGTTTGTGTGAAATGTGCCTGGAAAGGAAACCCAAGCTTTTGATCATCAATAAAATTTTCAAACATATTTCAGTGGTGATTAAGAAGTTTTTATCAACTGAAAGGTATAAACTTCACTTACCATTCTAATGATACCTCTCTCAGCTCACCAAATCATGCATCACTGGAACACCCATTGCTTGAAAATTGTCTCGCATAAAATTGGGATTATGTTTCTCTTCATGCTCCTGAGATGAGGTGCTTTTAAGGTTCCTAAACAATCTAAAGTAGATGCATTTCCGGTGACTTTAATATATATGGGTTGAAAAATAGGTGGAAATGTCTACTTAATTGTCCGTTTTTAGATCTTACCTCGCAGTAATTCACATTTGTTACTGCTCACAACAAACCCCAGAAACCTTTATTCTTCCGGGAGAATGTCCAAGAAAGCCATCGACTAGTGCATCAATCACAATTTTTCAGATATTCAGAACCTGACATGGGGTTACAGTGTAATGCGTGACATTGGCGAGCTGAAAAGAGAATCAATAAAAATATAATGAGTGGCACATTTTCCAGCTGATATAAAAACTCAATATATACCACTGTCATTTTTTTAAATGATTGATAATGAAAGTTGGGTTCCTTTTAGGGCAACATTGCAACACCCATCTCAAATGAGGCGTGGAAAGTGACCACTTCACAATTTGCAAAGACAATTTCAAAAAACAAGGTTCCAGTGTTATGCGTAGACATGAGTGAGTCTGTGCAATGGGGTATCGCATTAAAATGGTAATGTTTGCACATTTCCAGTGATTAAATTTGATAATCACCATGGTTAATATTTTGAAATTATTGATGATCAAAGTTGTCTCCTTTTTCTGGTCACCCTGTATAACCCTCAAAAAAAGTTTCGCAAAATCTGACTTTGCTCATGGTAATCTTCTGCATCAGGGTAGCTTTAGTTTATTCTTTCATTCATACCATTGGAAAATATTATGTCCTTCTTTATTGATAATGCTAATTTGTAATACGTTGTGTCATGCCTTTCAATGCACAGGATATCCAAAATTAATGGAGAAAAGTAAAAAGTCAAACCGTGCAAAATTTATTGATCAAATTGAAGTTCCGCAACTCTATTATGCTCCTAATAACTTTCGGGTATTTCTTAAGTTTTAGTTGAATTTTTATACGCATCAAGTTCATACTCTTCAATGTATCCATATTGTAGTTTACCTAATTTTTTTCATGATGACCTTTTGATGGGATTGTTCAACAATGATGTGTATTCCTTGCAAGCACAGAACACCTATAATGTTAGGACAAGTCAGTGGAGTCAATGTGCAAATTGAATGCTATTGTGAAGACATTATTGAGTAATAAACAATACATTTCGCAAACCTTTCACTTTTACTTTGCATTATATTCATTAATAATGTGCATTCAAAAATGATTTACCATTACAAATAGGGTAATCAATAAAAAGAAGAATAATGAACTTTCAATGCTATAAAATTGATTCTGATTAAAACCCTCATTAAAAATGTGTCAAGGTTCAAAGTTGTGTTACATAACATTTAATCTGAACATTTATCTTTCGCTTTGTCTTGCCATTCAGGTGGTATTCAGGGGTTCTGTGGACCCAGGCATGGTATCACCAATGACAAATTATTATCAATAAAAAGAGGAATAAATGAACTCGACAATGGTATAAAATTAAATAAAATTATAAAATACCTCAAAAGTTATCAGGGTCTAAATTTGAGTTACGGAACTTTAATGTGATCAATAAAAGTGAATTTTACAACTTTTTACGTTTCTCCATATTCTGATATTCCGTGCATTGAGGCATGACACAATCATTACAAATAGGATATCAATAAAAAGGGGGATAAATTATCTTTCCAATGGTATGAATATCAGGAATAACTAAAGCGTACTTGAAAAGTTATCATGGCCCAAAGTCGATTTGCGAAACTTTTTGTGAGGGGTTTATAATGCCAGAACAAATGCACTACGCATTTTGCTTTATTCAAAATTATGCATTTTCATCTCAAGTTACATAAGTCTATTATAAAATAGGAGTAGGAGTATAGGAGTATATATACTCAAGTTCAAGTTCAAGTTCAAGTTTATTTATTCAAAACCAAAATCATCACAGTATAATCACATTAATATACATATATATATAGTGGGTACATTAACACATCAATTAGATTACAGTGTATATGAATTGGTTTCAGGACCCCGTTAGAAGCTAGGCTTGTGAGTAGGGCCCCAGAGTACATAATAACATGATATACATGAGGTACTTATCTACAGAATAGATCAAAAGTACATGAATATTAAACATGGTAAAGTTAACATGATGTAACGTATGCACCTTATATAAGACACATAAGTAATCAATATTTGCATAAACATGTACAATGTAGCTAAAGAAGAAAGTAGGCCTATATAAGGTCCAAAAATGCTAACCTAGACTAGAAACTATTTACAAACAGACTATGCACACACCCAACAAATATGCACTCTCGTACACAACACACATACGCACACTTTACATTGATAAATAGGTCCTCAGTTTAAATGTAAGAAAGTATTAAACATCAAACAAGTGGAAAACATTTTTTTCTAATGGTATGAAGATTAATCACAAACCAGTAGTATATGATATGTTCATAAAGCCGGAAAATCAATTCTACAGCAATCTTTTTTTTCATCTCATTTGGTGTTGTAGATCTCGAGATATAATCAGTTTTCTATTATCAAGAAAAATATATTTTGCGCATGTTTTTAATATATGTTTCGCACATAATGGCCATGAATTCAGCGCTCTGGAAAAAAAAAATTTCGATTAGCTCCTCGTTGCACAAAATGTATCAAAACTTAGAAAGCAAAATATAAACCAATAACAAAATGTTCCGCAAATTGACTTTGGGCCAAGATAACTTTCCAGGTATGCTTTAGTTATTCCTGATAGTTAGACTATTGGGAAGATAATTTGTTATTGATATCCTATTTGTAATGATTGTGTCATGCTTCAATGATGTAAACAAAATACTTAAAGCAATTGTTTTAATTGAACTGTCCCATTTACGCTTGGGGTATTTATGCTTGGGGTAAGTGGGACGCACCAATTTCAATAGTATTTCAGTTTATAAACGAAGTTAGAAGACAGAGATCTTCATTCCGCACTTTTATATCATAGTTCATTGCATGATATGTACTCACTTACCCCAACTTGACGGGGTAATGGTTAATATTGTCACCTTGAACTTCATTTGGAGGAAATTTTAACCGAAACATTTATAAATTGTTTATATCTAAATAAACCTTAAAATGAGGTATATGATTGCATTGTTGAGTATTTTATTTGTTTGTAATGCTTACGTAAATGCTTAAGTGTCCCACTTACCCCCAATTTACCCTATCTAAATTACGGATGATTCAAAATCATGCTCCCTAACATTCAAAATTCGTGTCATAACCACCGCAATCTCTAAAATAACACGAACGCGCACTCACATAACTGCTTTACATAGTAGGTAAATAATGAACAAAAAGAAGGAATAAATAACATTTTTATAAACTTCATTTCTTTTAACTCTCTGAGCGCTGGATCGCCCATATGAGCGCTGAATATTTGTCCATTGTGACGTATCATTTATGCGCGGCCAGGATGCGCGTTCAAGATGCGCAGGAACATAACTGTGCAACGTCGATATCATTGATGAATGAATAGATCACCATTTAGCGTACCTCAACAAACTATAATAATAATAATAATAATAACGCATTTGTATAGCGCCATCTGTCTAGTTAAACTATTCCGAGGCGCTTTGTAAAACAAGATGAAAGTGTTGAACAACATACATGATGTAGTTACACACATTCTCTTAATAAAAACAGATAAGAGGGACTGCCTGTTAGGCGCACACTCCAAATCTGCCATGTCAAAGTCAAAGAGGAAAGGATTGTCAATGCCAAATACACAGACAGTAAACAACAATTATATATTTTGATAATTATATAAAGAACTACAATTTACAATATAATACACACTTAATATTCAAGTTAGTATGCTTCACAAAAGAAATGTTTTGGAATTAGATTTGAAAGTTTCTATGTCTCCAAGAACGAATATGTGTAGGTAATGCATTCCATAAGCTGGAGCAGCTGAAGAAATATGACCGATCTCCGTACATTGATACATTTCTTTTTGTAACAAGCAAGTTTTTTCTGAGGAGCGTAGATTACGACTAGGAACATATTCTCTAAGAAGATTGAATATATATGCAGGCGCACAGCCATGCATTGCCTTCCAAGTAATAAGCAGAATTTTGTATTCAATACGTTCCTTTACTGGTAGCAATGTAGCCCTTTCAAGACAGGGGAAATATGATCCATTTTGCGGGTTCTTGACAAAACCCGAGCAGCAGAGTTTTGTGCACGTTGTATGTTAGCTAATTGAAATGATGGCTATATTATATACAGAGAATTGCAGTAGTCAAGGCGTGAAATTACAAAAGAATGAATAATGATGGCAAGAGTTTTATTTGACAAAATCTTGCGAATTTTGCAATGTTTCGTAATTGAAATACATAGCCTGACATGTCTTTTGTACAAATCATATCATTGTCATGTGACTATCGAATAACACTCCAAGATTACGTGCAGATTGTGAGGATAAAACAATTTTGAGTACCAACACGAAATAGTATCAAACGATAAGTCAACTTCTGGTGTTTAGATGAAAGAATTAAAATTCACTCTTAGCATCATTGAGCTTAAGCTTGTTCCTGTTCATCCAAGCTTTGATATCAGCAACACACTTTTCTAATTTCTGACGCTTGTTATTTACATCATCCTGATCTGACGGATTGAATGGAATAAAAGTTGAGTATCATCAGCATAAAGATGCATGTACATTATGAGCTCGTGCAATATCAGCAATTGGTTTAGAATAATGCTGAAAAGAGACGGGCTAAAACTGAACCTTGAGGAACACCATATACTATACAAGATGACGGGTGACATCCACCTGACTAAACTTATTCAGCTACTTCTTGGCAACAGGCGTTTCTTCTGTGGAGCTGAATGGGAAGCGCAGCAGATGGAGGATACAGAGAAATGGTCTCCCTCAAGGAAGTGTTCTGGCTCGGTCCTCTTCAACGTATACACGAACGACCAACCAATCTCACCGGGTACAAGAAGCTTCATCTATGCCGATGACCTTGGCATCGCTGCTCAGAACAATGACGTTGATGTAATAGAGTCCACCCTGACATCAGCGCTAGGAAACTTGACATCGTATGGTGGTGTAACCATAATTCGCGCAGAACCTTAATTCACTGCACGACGGATATCTCAAAAAGTAATCAATATCGTGAAAATCTGATAGCACCATCAGAAAGAGGACCAAAAATTGCTTAGAATCCAAATTTCGTCACGGTTGTTGTATCGAATTGTGAAATTATGACCAAACATCGAAAATTGGCGTGTCCGTTGCCAAAATTCCGAGTTTTTGACAAGGGTTTGGAAATCATCATTTTCCGAGTTAATATCATAAATATTATGAGATGATATAATATCATCTTATTCTATGAAATTTTGACTTACATTTACTTTTATTCCTTTCCTTAGACTGATGGAATTTCTTGATAAATCTTTGTCACACGCTCGTGCGGGAATTAGGTCAACTGTTTGTGTTGACTTTTCAGCAGAATGCGCGATCGTTCGATCGACATAGAATTTTGAAATCGCGATATCGTCGAAACCCTTTGACCTAGTTCACTTCTTCGTTTGGCGATTCGGAGTTAGAATTTGCCGTTTATTTGGTAATCATAGTTTTCGTTGATTTTGAGTTA
This sequence comes from Paracentrotus lividus, assembly GCA_940671915.1. Taxonomy (NCBI): domain Eukaryota; kingdom Metazoa; phylum Echinodermata; class Echinoidea; order Camarodonta; family Echinidae; genus Paracentrotus; species Paracentrotus lividus. Next base: position 77,949,999 of record CALNVZ010000174.1, on the reverse strand, counting down.
AAACATGAAATTTTGTCGATTGAATGTGGCAATTTTTATAATTTTTGAAATTTGCGCGAACTATGGTCTCCCCATCATACTACAAGGACAATCAGTTGAAAGCAAACCTTTCCAAGACCCAGGTTAGCCTATTCCATCTTCGCAACCATGAAGCTGAGAGAAACTTTCCCTAACATGGAATGGTACTCTCTTGACTTTGTTCAACAACCTGTATACCTTGGTGTTACCCTTGATCGGACACTCTCATTTAAGTACCATATTGACAAGGTAAAGGGGAAGGTGAGGACCAGAACAATCTCCTCAGGAAACTTGCAAATTCGTCATGGGGTGCCAGTGCACCTACTCTACACGGACAACCGCTCTGGCGTTGGTGTTATTCTGCAGCAGAGTACGCCTGCCCAGTTTGGGAGAGGTCAGCACATTCACACAATATTGGACCCTGCACTCAACGACTGTTGCAGAGCGATTACAGGTTGCCTGAACCGACGAGCGTAGACAGTCTGCACGTCCTGTCTGGCATTGCACCACCTGACATCCGACGATCTGTAGCCAGTAGAATGGAACGTCTTCGTCAAACTCAGGATACTCGACATCCCTGTCACGATGTTGAACTACCCCAGAGACGTTTAAAGTCAAGAAAGAGCTTTCTACAATCTGTCCAATATACGCCCTGACTGAACCCCCTCACGTGGCCAGATGCAGACTTTGGGAAGAGAGACGCAACATAAGTCACCATAATGGCAAGCTCCCTCTCCTTACTAAAGAACAGCTGCCCCTAGGCCAACGTCAAGATTGTGGGACGTGGAAGTCCCTTAATCGACTTCGCACAGGAGTAGGTCGATGTAAAGCTAACTTGCGAAAGTGGGGTTACACTCAAGACGATAACATAAGTTGCGATTGTGGTATGCCGCAAACTATGAGACACCTCCTTCAATGTCCAAATAGAGAACATTGCAACCAGGATGATCTGATGGCTGCAAATGAGAGGGCAGTACTATGTGAAAGTCATGGCCAAATATATAATTTTGTTAGGGTTATATAACATGTACATATATTCATATTATACTTAATGTTGTAAATGGTGGACACGAAAGAAGAAGAAGCGTACCAATTCCAAGGCACACTCAAAATAACACTGCAGTCTATGGATGAAAAATAATATGGTATTTCCGGTGGAGCATGAAATGAAGCTATGGGAATGAAGTTTTCATCTTGACACATTATTACATGCACTAAGAAAATTGTACGGCCACAATGTTCAAATTTATGAAAGCCTGCACAAAGTTAAACATTCCATTTAAGCATGTTAATTTAAGGAAGTCATATTGGAATATTGCTGCGAAAACGTCTGAGGACACTGTTTTGATATAACATGTATAAGTTGAAGAAATGTTATATTTTTATCTTGGCTAGCGTTCAAGAGCCTTTTACTGTCATCATGACGGTTACTACCATTAGAATCACCTTCCATGCTCCTAGATTAGATCTCATCTCGGGACCTGAACCTGTATAATGCAAACGACAAAGTGTTGATAAACGCAAGTCCTAAATAAAGAAGAAGCAATAATTCATTCCATTATCATGATTATCATTCAGTTTTACACCTTTTATTTGTTTTCTTTATCTTATCCCGACCTAGATCTAAATGAATTTGAATTTGGTTGTTGGAAGGACTTGCGAGCCAGGTAATTTCATGCATTCTGCACATTACTCTATATTCCTCTTGTACTTTGAAATGGCGAATAAATAAGCAATTATGCTGGTTCTTAATTATCAACATGTAGATTTGTGCTTGTAAATTTAGTAGAAATTGTTTTTATAGCAAACCTATTGTTACCCATCAGTATGGTTATATTTTTGGTTCTTAAATATTTCACAAATTTTACTTACCGGTGTAATTACTTGTAGTTAAGCCATCACCAACCTTGTCAATGGCAACAGTACCAGTGGGGTTCACCTGGCTCATGGGGACACATGTGGCTGCAGCAAGAACAGGTTTGCTGAAAAAATGGTGATCACCCGACGTACAGTCAGATGGTGTGCCCCAAGGTTCATGAAGGCATTCATACAATCTGCGGTGGTCCATTATGTATATGGAAAATCTCGTACTACAACTTATTTCAGGAAACCAAACAGGCAGAGATGACGTGTACCTGCCATTTAGGTTTCTCAGCTTCCCTGCGCTAGTCAGGTTGGTATGGCCAAGTTGTTCACATACAATCTAAGATAAAAGTAAACCGTATAGTTACCGTAAACCAGAAAGAAAAATCATCTTATAATGATAATAATAATAAGAAAGAAAAATCATCTTATAATGATAATGATAATAATAATAATGATAATAATAATAATAATAATAATAATAATAATAATAATAATAATAATAATAATAATAATAATAATAATAATAATAATAATAATAATAATAATGATAACAGTCACATTAATATTAATATTATTAATAATAATTATAATGATAATAATAATAATAATAATAATAATAATAATAATAATGATAATAATAATAACAATAATAATAATAATAATAATAACAATAGTAATAACAATAATAGGACACACAGGCCTACGATCTTCAAAAGGCAGCTACTCTTGGAACAACTAAAATGATAAGAAAAACACTATTGTCTTGGAAAACAGATAGCAAAGTCTTTCAAGAAAAAATACGGACTTGATCCTGTTTAGCTGAATAATAATAATAATAATAATAATAATAATAATAATAATAATATGTTATTGCATACATCTAAGGTTGAGTTGAATGATTTGGGGGCCTACAAAGTTTTGTGTAACTTCAGAGAATATAACAATTAGGGTCTCACAATAAATTGAAGAAATTACATAACAATATTTATTAATACAGCATAGATTGTCACGTTTAGGATAAGTCCAAAGGCACAAGAAATGACCCCCCCCCCCAAAAAAAAAAAAAAAAAAAAAAAAAAAAAAAAAAAAAATAAATAAAATAAAATAAATAAAATAAAAATAAATAAATAAATAAATAAATAAATAAATAAATAAAAAAATAAATAAATACAAAAAAAATAATAATAATAAACAAAGTTAGTAACAGCAACGTATGCTGAAAGTACAAACTTGGAGTTCCACTTTACTTCGGTCTTTCGAACTATCGTATCTATTCGTTCTGTATCTCACCTCATAATTAATGAAGGAAATCCTGGTATCACATATTGGACCCCATTTTCCATCATGATATATCTCTATGACTCCATAGTCTTGATTTGTCACGCCGTTCTCATCCAGCAATCTTATTGGGTGGTTTGCCACACTGTCTGTGAAATAAAGACAAATATCACGCATTTAATGGCTACATTATGAGGGGAAGGGGAACACGAGAAATAACAAGTCAAATGCGTCCCAATCTTCTATGTGTATCCGTTCTTAAAACCAGAATTTTAGAATTGGACCCATGTGACTTCATTTCAAGTTCACATCTCAGGGGGTTCTGGAATATATTCAAAATTGTTTAGGTCCTCTATTACCCTACACTTTTACCTACGATGATTCTAGTCCTACTTTTGTATCCAATGTTTATCGTTCAGTCCAGCCATTATCATGATATGCGCGTCATACAAGTTAAATAGCTATGGGGACAGAATGCGTCCTTGTCTAACTCTCTTCCTCATGTTGAGCCGGTCTGCATCTCCAAACTATACTTGGTTTGTGTGTTGCTATTTTTATGTTATTATATTTAATTTACTGTTTGATTGTTTTGTACTTTTTTTTAATGAACACTAGAAAATACATAAACTTGACATTTGAACTTGATAGTTTCTCATACATGTCATATATGCAATATACATCGCAGCACGTTCCAAAGTGCATCGTGACCTCTATAGTCATTTTTTTGCTGTAGTCTATGAATCATAAATATGGGTCCTGTTGATACTCTTTGGATTTCTCATTGATCCATCTCAAATTTGCAATCCGTTTTCTAGTTCCCCCACTCTCACAAAACCCACATTTTCTTATGGATGTTATACTTTAATATATTGCTCTAAATTTTCGTTTAATGTTATTGACTACAAATTTACTAATGTGCAGGGAAAGTGCCAGAATGCTGTTGTTGACACACACTCTCGGGTCATCCTTCTTTGAGATCGGAAATAAAACGGGCATGACGGATGTGATCTATTAAATTTACGGGCCAAACTTTTGTTTTCCAAATGCTATTCATCTTAATTACCTTCATCATCTCCGGTTTTGAAAAGGGATATCCGTATTTTATAGATTTTGGAGCCTTTCCAGCTGAGATGTATATTTACATGATTTAAGTGCCAGCTGAGCTTCACTCTCGAGCGCACAAGGTTCGATAATTAAATCTTGCGGAACGAATTAATTTATTCACATAAATTTTAATTTTCTTAACTTCTGCTTTCCTCTGTAATCAATTACTTGGTTGTTGTTGTTTTTTTTCACTTCACACACACTTGATTAAAATTTTTCTGTTTTTGAAAAAGTCTCTGGTTTTCCATTTCTTGTACTTTAATTCGTTGGATTTTCTTTCCATGTCTATTTCACTAAGTGAAAAAAAAAAAATATATATTACTAGGGTACATGCAGGTAATATGGGCCAGCAGGTAATATGGGCCACCTGAAGCAACTCATGTCGTGACCGTCGACCGGTGACCGGTGTGAGCACCATAATGTTGTTCATATGAACTGTATACGAAAATATATCATCGTGAGAGCATCTGATGCCGAAATTTCTCTGAGAAAATTGCTGAAAACCAACAAGGTAGGTAAAACTTACGGCATTTTTTTACCCTGATGTAAAATTTGATATTTCACAGAATGTGATGGTGAAAGAGTGTTTGAGGGGGTAACCTCAATTGTTTTGTATATTTAGTAAGCTTATATTTTCATTTTTATCATACCAGCGGGTAAAGGTCAATTTCTTTTAGTGAAAGGGTGCAATATGGCACTGAATGCTTGCCTGACACAGCAATATTAGTGCAGGTAATATGGGACATCCAAAATGGCGGAAATGATTATGGTACTTAGTATTGGGATGAGGCATCAATCTCTTTGCTACGATTTATTTGGGTATATTCACAGTATATAATTAATATAAATAACTTATTGTAGGCCTATATTGACTTGTATGATGAAAATAATATTTAAATAATATTAAAAAAAGAAATAATATACAAAATACATAACAATGAAATATATAGTCAAAGGATTCACTGAAGGGTCTTATCATTTCAAATTATATCTTAAAGTTAATGATGTTCAACATTTTAAGCAAATTCCAGACATGGTAGAGTCATTGTAGTTTTTAAAACATACATTAGATACATGTGCCCATATTACCTGCACATGCAGGTAATATGGGCACTTTGGTAATGACGTCAACATTTGAATATTGCAGACAGGGGGGTTGGTGATAATTGTTTTTCTTCACAATAAAAGTTAGAGCAGTAGTTATTGATTCATATAAACAAAGATTAGACTGTGTGTCATTTCGTAATTTTATGCAAATTAGGCAAATGAGCTTAGGGGGCCCATATTACCTGCATGTACCCTAATCTGGACTTCATAATTATGACATGAGCAGTTCCTGTTTATTGTTCCCTCGAAAAATTTGGTTTTAACGCTCCAAATTTTATTATCCAAAACAAAGGTGAAACGGAAATTCTTTGTGCCCACTTGATCTTTGGCAAGGCAGCCACAGTGCAGCACCAGATCGACGTGGGCCCCGATCGACGTTGCCATATTCCTTTATTGTTGAACGCCAAACAGATACATTTTTCACTATAATTTTGATTTTAGATGTAAGAAGGTGATGATCTCTTCTGCAATCTTTTCGGAGCAGTTTCTTGGCAACTTCCATTTAACTTTTTCATCTGCTGCTGCCTAATTATTTAGTATCCCCTTTTTAACTTTTGGATAAATTTTCTCCTTTTGTTGTTGCACCAACTTACATCAATTTTTTGTAAACAACTTAGACTGAGGGAGTCATCATGTGGATCAAGCTCGGCCAAGAGCAAATTACACACTTGGATGAAACGAGGAGATTCTTCATGTGGTCTGATCGATTACCATTTATTTACATTGCATTCAGTACGCGTTTCGTCGAAGTACAATGATGATAAAGACATATCCTGGTGCAGACATAGGATCAGACCTCAATCCAGTTATCATCAAGGTCAATATCGCACTGAGAAGCCTACTGCGAAGCAAGAAAGCAAGATTGAATACTGAACTGTTGAATGAGAGAGATGTCCGTGAGAGCGATGCAACATAGGTGCATTATAACAGATATGATGCATTAAAAATAGAAGAGGTGGAACAAACTCCTGATGAAATATGGACAGCTTTCAGGGAGTGCATATGATGCAACTGATGAATGTCTCCTAAAGAAAGATGTGGTGAAGGAAGCTTTAATGACAAATTATATTTTGATTCTTAATGGAATTGAGGAGAAATTACAAACGGATTTCAAAAGGTATTACTTGAAAAAATGGTAGATTGTAAACGGGAGGTTAGACGAACAGGACTGAGCTACGAAAGGTCAGAACAGGACCGCAAGTTTTGGAGATGCACAGCCGCCAACCTCTTTTGAAGGGATGTCACTAGATGATGATCTGATATCTGACATCCGATCATCAAAAATAGAATATGTTTTCAATGATGTCCAACTTTTAGAATGTATTTCAAATTATACAGGGGTTGCGTCCCCTGCACCCCTGCCTGGCCGCCAAATAACTAACTAATATGCAAAAACTGAAATGGGAAAGGAGTCAAGATAATACTCACTATGTGGATAACATATGACAGTGATTTGCTCAAAAGAACGTCTATCAATGTTTACAGATTCGTGACTTCTTAACCTCAATCTTTGACATTCAGTTATTTTCATGGAGTCTTCACTGCAATAGAGATTATCAATAAGGATTGGACGTGACGAACGAGCGAACGCATTTTGGTAATCAACCCCATTAATGCGCTGATTTCCACCAGCATATCCAAGCTGGCGACACACAGTATCGTGCTCGTTAGGCCAGAAAATATCGGACTGCATGTAACCCCATTCACCGTCAAGAAAGACTTCTAGACGGCCCTGCTCACTGTAGTTGCTCCCCGTCATTCGTAGGTCGTAGTCTGAAACACAAACCATTTTAATAATTAGGCCTATAGTTTCGAGTAACTTCACATCATGAACGCTTATACTGCTATTATTTAAAAAAAAATCTATTTCATGTAATAATATTAGTTTCGATGATGTACATTAAGATCGAGATATATTTTTATTATAATTATGGAATGTTTTAAATATTTACCGTACTTTAAATACGACAAATTGCTCTTTTAAACAACATAAACTTAGGAGATCAAAAGCACAAGACCAGCATTTCAAATTTAAGCTTCAACTAAAGACACAAGTCCTTCTAATGGTATTGGGAAATTTAATTTATATAAGAAAGTGATTGAAAAGAAAGAAAAACAAATTAGAGTATTTGCAGCGTTATGGGAACATTTTCTTTACACGTTTTTCTTCATAATAAATCAATTGATTGCAATTCTTGAATATCATCAATATAGGTTTTCCCGCTCAATTTCCTTTTCGTTCACCCAATTTCACATTTGGATCAAACGATTTAAACGCAAGTTGCGATCGCGCAACGCATCGTCAATCAAAATCATTTTTATTCACTCAAATTCCACTATATTTATAAAACGATTCTACATAGCATTAGTGTCGAATTCACTTAGAGCATACAATTTCATGTATGTGCACTTCATTTAATTTACAGCTAGCTCGGCATAATTTGTTTTCCTTCGTTCAAACAATTCACAATAGGCAATCGAATTGTAAATAAAGTGCATCAAATTTTTAATTTTATGATACTCATGAAAAGCCTTATGATGTATCTCACTTATTATGAGAGCGGATTTTAAGACTAATTTGCAGCGACTAACCGGTTTTCTCGAGCACCTTTGCGTCTTCTGTCGATCAGATTCGTCTAGGAACTATTTCGGAGACGTCTCAGAGATGTATGAGCCGGAGTCTCGCGCATCGTTTCATGAGTCGCAGAAAAATCGAAACATAACTTAAAACTATGAATTTTTCGTTCGCAATGGAAAAACTTATTGGGGGACGTCGAGTCACAGAGACGTACTCCGCGAATGAATTGATATGATACTTATTCATTTCGAAGTTTTACAGTCGTGATAAAATGGCATTTTGTTTATTTTTGTTTTAATTTGATTTACAAGTCTTTTGCCCGAGATGGCCTTGCTCGTCAGGGAGTGAATCGTGAAATATCTCCTAATGATCAAGAGGAATTTCTAGAAGACAAGTATTGTTTGTTCCTGTAAATGATACTGTGTCGTTATTCATCTTTATTCGGTATGGATACTAAATTAAATGTATCCAGAAATTATTCAAACACTCGGTGTACTGTTCTGACAGATTTATATTTTCTATTCGTACGCCTGCCACTTAAATTGAGTACATATTAGTGTTTAGTTCGTAGTTTGTGTGTCAATTCAAAATTATAATTATTATACAATTCCACCACAAAACATTGAAGTAGAAACTCGACCGTTTGACAACAATTTAATTTTTGTATAATGATATAAGATCACGAAATGCGAGCTATATCTACCTCACCACGACATCTCACTCTTTAAAATTAGAGGTGCCGCTAGTATGAGTCATAAATGGTATTAGAATATAGTGCAAAAGTAGGAATAGATATTTCTAAGTTGATGAGAATTGTTTCCCATATAAGCACGCCGTCGCCGTTTCGGTTTTAAATTGATGAATGAACGACGGAAAAATCGGTGCTAATGATGAGCATATGAATGGAAATATAGTGAATTCGTTGTGGCACCGACAAAATGTTAGTGCCTAAAAGAAATTGAGTACACCAAGCGAAAATTTGGTGCACGTAATGAAATGCCTTGCAAGTCGAATTAAATTGAATGATCCAACGCGGCTACGAAAGCGGCAGCTGCGTGAATTTGAATGCACATAAATTAAATGGAGTGGAAAGAAATGATGAACTTACGAACGGGAAACCTTATAATTAATGATGATGAGGATGAGATGTTGTGTGTGGGGGGGGGGTGGGATTATCATGATATCCCCACGCACCAAAGGAATGTGCGGGGTGTATAAGCTCCATCGCCCTGTCGACCACGATGTGACATGTTCGGGGAGGGGTTTTGAAGAGAAGAAAAACAAAGTATTGTGGGTGGCATGCTTGTTGGCCCCCAAGGCCTGGATCGCTACTTGATCATAGACATTGTGTAGCGCGATGTGTGTGTGAGTGCGTAGTGTGTGTGGGGGGGGGATGGGATGCTCCCCCCAATCGTCAAAACAAATCGACACCGTTGATCATACACCATACCACCTCTTGGAGGTCCACAAGAAACCTGGGCTATGTGATCAGGGTTGCACTGATCACCACCTGGCTCTACTGAATACACGCAATCTCCTATCTGCTGCTCATTTCCATCACATCGATAGTCACGATTAAAGATGGTTCCAGATAATGGTCCAAGAGACACCGGCTTCTCATTTAGTCCATATTGGTATCCCAGCTGACGACATGTTACATTCGCTTCAGCTTCACTCCAATCAGGATCACATATCAAACCAGGTTGTAATCCGATTCGGTACTCCACGACACCTTCATAGCTGGTAGATCCACTTAGAAGTCTCAAAACGATTTCTTGGTCTGTTTCAGATTTGGAAACACATTGGGTGATTTATAATAATAATATAGGTTTTCCCGGTCGATTTTAAACTCTTTTCAATCGAATTCGTTAATGTTCAGTCAATTTAAACGATACCTTCCCGGAGCGGGGCTATCTGTAATTTAACTTAACGTTTAGAGCAATCGATTTCGTTTATGTTCTTTCATAATCGTTAATGATCATTCGTATTCGTTTATGTGCGATCAAAAGTGTTTATGTGCAGTGAACTTCGTCAATGTGCATGAAATCAAATTCGTGCGATCAATTTAAAAAATTCCCAGCTGTAAAAAGGAAGTGGAGGTGAGCTTCCAGCAGTCAAATTCGTTTTTAGGCATGCAATTTAAAACGTTTTAGGCCTATCCGTGTGAACACACGAAGCAAGGGGGTGACGGTGGCGCCCATGGTAAACCCAATTAAATTTATAAGCAATAATTTGTGTTCAGAGGCTGCGGAACGAATTTGAAAGTGGGGGGGGGGCATTTTTTCTGAAAAGGGGGCCCTTTACTGGCATAATGAGCAAAATTTATGGGATAGGGAGGGGTTGGGTATAAAAGTAGTATTTTAATTTATTATGCTGTTCAATATATTGATTTTTGAGAGATTAAAAGTGCCCACTTTTAAAAGAAAAAAATTACATTTTGGAATTTAAGCAACATTTAAAGTTTAAGCAACAGTACAGTTTTATTACACACTTTAAGCAAAGTGTAAAATTATTGCCCCCATGATAATGTTAAATACCAATTGGAAATAGATCTACATGTTTTAAATGATTTTTAAAAACATAAGTGCTAAAAAGGGCATTAAAAATACGTTTAGAGGGATGAAAATAGGCCTATGTGCTTTTGACAACACTCTTTTACAATAGTTGCCTCCGGCAGCAGGGTTATTGGTCTCATGCGTATTGCTTGGTATTCCCTTTTTATGCGAGGTCGCATAGCGACTGAGCGGAAAAATTTGGGTTAAAAAAAAGTAACTGTGGAGGAAAAAGGGTTCTTTTTAGTACCAAGAGTGCCCCTTTTTACAAAAATAAGTTGTCCGTGGGCCTTTCAAGAAGTCTAAAAGTTTTTTTTTTATAATATGAAACGTGTCCTTTGTAGGCAAGAAGAAAGAGCACTTTTAGTAACGAAAAGGGACAATTTGTGGCATTCGGTCATCCAGAACGTCATCATGTAACGATCACAGGGGTACGGTTTATTGGTCAATATTGTCGATCTTGCATCTTTTCTCTCCCTTCTTTTTTACTTTCCTTTTTATTTATTTATTTATTTATTATTATTTTTTTTTTTTCCTGGGTGATGGGGGCCGCGCCTGTCTACAAGCTATTTGGTCTAATCTGA
>CALNVZ010000174.1:77890023-77937705 GCA_940671915.1 Paracentrotus lividus | reverse complement strand
TTCTAAAGTGGATGCCCCAAAACGAATTTGAATTCACCAGAAGACGGGAATTTACGAATGGACGAATTTGAGCGAACATTGACGAATGCGTCTGCTCACAACAGCAAATTCGTCGGCGCAATTTGCAATTGTATTGAACGGTGTTGATTTTGGCTACACATAAACGAATTTCATTGCAGATTTGTAATCGCGATCACATTCCGGACGAAAGCGCTCGAAAGAAATGTCAAATTGATCGGAGATAGTTTAAACTTGACTGGGAAAATCTATAATAATTATAAGTAATAATATATACGATTTGTAATGTGCCAAATTCACTCTTTGGATTTATGACAAGCAGTCCTTAGCCCAGAATATTATTGCTTTGTATTATTACGAATAGTTCTAATTACCTTTAGCATTGTGGTTAGACTGATTGCCTACAACAAATATTATTTGGATAGGAAGTTAGATTTGCTGAATTTGCATTTAATTTTCGCTTAATCAAGTACATGAATCCAAAGTTCGGTTTGCTGAAATTGCTTTTAGTGTCCGTTTAATAAGGAGCTTGAACCCACCAAAATGTAAGCAAATGATATTGGCCCTATGCATCTTTAAGTATTTGTTTGTTCAATCAGAGTAAACATAACTTTTTCATCAATGGAGTCGTCACAATTATCCCAAATATGAGAACAATCGTTGACATATGTCTTTTTTGATTTTGTAATAAAAGCTCAAACACTGTAAAAAAAATAAAAATAAATAAATTTAAAAAAAAATCTAAAATTTTGAACATTTACTAGCTCTTAAGGAATATTCATTTAAAATGTAAATAAGGCGTTAATTGAAAAACATAAGTACATTCAACTTGATTTATTAAGTGATAAGTATTTAAAAGAAATGTGCTTCGTGGAAGTTAAATTTACTTAATCAAAGCAAGTTAGAATTCCTTGAATTTTCCTAAAATGTGTATTGTACATTTAAAAAAATAAGTAAATTCAACGCCACTTAAATTTTGAGTTAGTAGGCCTAAGACTTCATTTGAATGTGTTTATTTGAATGTTGCCTTTTTAAAGTTAAATCTACTTTTAAAAGATCATGGAATAATTACAAAGGAGCATATTATTTTTTGTATCCAAAAGAAAAAAAAAATAACTGTAGAGTAAAAGTCTGATTTACGCACAAATTGCCATTATAGATTATCAAATTAGTTATTTCTTCTAATTTAACTGCGGGAATTGGTGACGTAGATTTTCGGTGCGATCGACAGCCGAGATCCGGGGGTGGGGGAGGGCTAGAATCAGCAAGTCAAATATCAAGTTAACCAGTAACCAGGTGACTGAGTTAACCGTAAAAGGGCCTCGACATTTCGCACGGTCATGTCGCTGATTTTTTTTTCGCGCTTCGCGCATCTATGACTTTTTTTGCTTACGGTACATCTTACTCAACTTTAAAAGTTATTTTGAAGAAAAAAAATAATAAATTAACTTACGGTTCGAAAGTTGCGCAACATTATGTAATGCAACGCAGGGTAAAAAACCGGAGTTTTTCTGTATTTGTGTACAAAACATAGGGGAAATGGCTTTTGATGCTAAAATCACATTTTAGCATTTCAAATATGGTTATTAGCCATTATTTTAGTTGACATTGCTGTAAAATTCAGAGATGATCAATGACCAAAGTATTATAAAAAATAAAAAAATAAAAAAATAAAAATGAAATAAATAAATAAAATACAAAGGTAAAAATACAAAGAAATACATAATAATTTCCCCAAACAATAAAATACATCAGAAATTGAATTATGTACCGGAATTTTTTTTTCACGTATAATCGTTAGGAATGCTACTTTACAGAGAATATTTACACCAAGAATTGGCATTCCAGGAGCCTTATTTAATGATCTAAGAGCAAAACTGTATGATTTCATGCATAAATTTGCATATAATAATATAAATTTAAACAAATTATTTTGGAAAAACGGACTACAGTCTTGCAGATTACATCGCACATTACTATTTGCAAATTTTCTGTGACGCTCGCGGCGAATCGGCGACGAGATCTGAGGGGGCCTAATTAGCCCCCCCCCCCTCCCGCTGTGAGATGGTAAAAAAACCCGCTCTTTTTAGGGTTAATGTAGATGGAGGATTTTTCATCTAATTCATATAATATTATGACTTTTGGCCTTTCATTGATGAGATTAGTTTATTTTCAGCATGAAAATGCTTCAAGAAGATTCTGCGATAAATTTTTTGAAAAAAAAAAAGAAAAAAAAAAAGAGAAGAGAAGAAAAAAAAGACAAGAAAAAAAAGGAAAAAAAATAAAAAACGGTCGAAGACAAAGAATACTAAGAAATTCGTAAACAAATAAATTCCTAAGACATTTGATTATTTTATACGGAATTTGTATAAGTATAGGCCTATTTGTTCAAAATAAATCAAAATAAAATTATAATTCATATAGGAAGTTTATTTGATGAATATACAGACGTGTCCCACAAAATTCAATGGCACTTTAGATGGATTATAATATTAAAATTACACTATTATATTATTATATCTCTACACCCGTAAACTACAATTATTTCTGCGAACTGGATGAAATGTATATGATATATAGTGCAATAATAAAAAAGATATAGAGCATTTTTTCATCAGGCCACATCAGGAAACCTCTCCACTCCCAGTTTGATCACTAATAATATTGAACCAAATATTTTCAGTAGCGATTATGAAAATTTATATCACTGTAAAGTGCAATTCATTACCATTCTGATGATATCTCTCAGCTCACCAATATCACGCCAAGTTGAACCTATTGTTCTGAAAAAAAGTATTGCAAAATTGTGAGTGTTCACTCTTCACGCTGCTTGAGATGCGTTATTCAATACCTAAAAGAATCCCAAATTTGATCATCAATGAGCATGAAAGTGAACCGCTCACAATTTTGAAAGACATTTTTAAAGCATGTGGTTCAGTGTACATGATAGGTGAGCTGAGAGAGGTATCATTAAAATGGTAATGAGTTGCACTTTACAGTGATTTGATACATTTCATAATTACTATTGAAATATTTTTTCAAAGTATTAATGATAAAACTTGGGTCTGTGTTATTTAATACATCCGGTATACTCAATACAAACTTGGATGGAGAGTTTCCTGATGTGTAATGACAAATGCTCATATCTTTGTGAATCTATGGCATATCACATAAAATTTCACTCAGTTGTAGAAAATGAATGTAGTTTACGGGTTTAAAGATATAAGCAATATAATATTGTTAACTTAATCTAAAGTGCCATTAGCATTTTTTTGTGGGACACACTGTAGAGTAAAAAGTCTGATTTACGGACGAATTGTCATAATTGACATGGGCCGAGGAGCGTTTTTGAAAGTGGAAGGGCTGAACAGGCTGAAAATCACAAAGCTATGGTCATTTTCTTCTCCAGATCATTCATTATTATTGACCTTGAACCACTTCTTGACTAACTTGGCCGTATGCTTCTGAACTTCGTCTTGTTGATATGTCCAATGCTGCCCCAGTTAGCATTTAAAAGCATACTACTGCATGTTTTCATCCAGGATCTTAATAAAAATGTCTTCATCGAGATGCCTCCCATTCTGAACAGATTTCTAGTGCTACCAGCAATGAGACACCCCATAGCAGTTCAATGTGAATGTCTAGTGCTAAAATCAGGACACTGTTCTATAGCTTGAAGGATTCATTTTTCTTGTTCCAAATTGAAGGAAGTCCATATTACCCCTAAATTTTAATTTTTCTCTCTTCAAATTATTATTTATTTTGGCCCAAAAGTTTAAATCTGTTGGTTTAACTGAGTTCAAGAACTGTCCAGAGGCCTCACGGTGGGTCTGACTGCAAAACTGGGGTCTGCATGGGGAAGTGTCTGTCCAGATCTCCTCTATGCTGTATTCGCTCTTTGGTTTCTTCGTCTCTAGCTGGTCAGTGGTGCCTATCCGGACCTTAGTTTTGATCTGTGGGTTGTTGTAGGCCTCTCAGTATACTTATTTGGCAATTCAATGAGACAACGTGCACTTTCAGTCATGCCCATGGACGATTTTTCAAAAGTGTATTATATCTGGTGCTTGTAAAAGAAGCTTTAAGTGTTACTTCTTGGTCTAGAAAGTGGGGGTAGAGCGGTTATTTTATTTTTATAACATTAACATTAATGTTCCTAAGTGATAAAAATCAAAGTCCTGACAAGAATCCCACAAGAAATGGGTTGGGAAGCTGAAGACTCACAGGATGGCTCAAAGGCCATGCAACCTGACTCAGTCTGGAGGTTTTCCAGAGGACACATGGGAAAGACCCTACAGAAACCATGGAAAAGGCTATTGACTCTTGCAAAAAAGTTTCAGATCGTCAATAGAAGAAAAAAAAAAACATACTTGTGTTTATTTCATGAGAAATTGGACTGGGTACCCATAGGGTATGCATAATTTTGAACATGGTGTTTTTCGTATATCTGTCAATAAAATACCACTGGAATACCAAATTTCTCAAATTTCAATTTTACCTTACTATTCAGTTGTTGATAGCATACTGATCACCAAAAAGTTTGACTAAACACATTTATTTAAATGCATGTTAAATGGCAGGGGTATGAACAATTTTGAGGACAACTGTATATCATTTCCCATTATGATCATTCTGAACCAATCAAAGAGAAACTACGTAGATTATGACAAACCTGTAATAATTTTACAGCGAACCCCGGCATCCTTGAAATGATTACAGCGACGGGCTATAGATCCAGAATGTGGGCAATCCAAGATACTGGATTCGCTTCCAAGACAGCGCACACCATCGAGAACAATGGGTCCAGATCCCCTACCAAAACCAGCCAATGTGACAGCCTCAAGAGCGCCATCAAATCCGAGAGATCGACAGACGACATCAGCGCTCTCTAGATTATTATACCATTCTGTATCACAAACAGTTCCCCATTCTCCATTGTAGTTGACTTCAACACGACCTTCAGACGCCAAATGGCCTCCCACAATGCGTACATCACCATCTGATAGAAAAAAAAATAAGTTGTTAGTTTTTTGAAAACCCTAAAAAAAAGTTCCGCAATTGACTTTGAGCCCTGAGAAGTTTTGCGGTGCTCTTTCATCATTTTTTTTAATTTTACTTTTCTACTATTGGCAACTTCATTTATTCCTCTTGTTATCGTTTTATGTAATGGTTATGTAATGCTTGCATGCACAGAGCACCTGGATATTAGGGAAAGTCTAAAGCCCAACGTTGCAAATTGATTGCATTGTTTTGTATTTGCCAGTTCTCGAAGTGAGAAATGCATTTTGCAACTTTTCACTTTTCACTTTGCCATGTATTTATGAGTTTTAGGCTATATGGACATTCAAGGGGGCGTCACACTCCCGAAGTTCAGTAAAGATGGACACAACACGAAATGTAAAATGTTAGGGTTCGCGCGAAGTGAGCCCCGGACTTGGTCAACCGAGCCAAATAAGAGCCAAAACACGAACGATGTCTACAAAATGTTACATTGGCACCTAAACAACACACGAAGGATACACGAATCTCCTATGCTTTCGTGATCAGAGCAAAATGTGAAATTTTCCATGACCGTGTGTCCATCCTTGTTCAACTTCGGGACAGTGTGCCGGAGCTTCAAGTATGATGTCACCATTGCAAATAGGGTATCAATACAAAGAGGATTAAATGAACTTTCAACGGCTTACAAAATTAATGATGATTACAACTTAAACTAGAATTCATCAAGGCATGGGCGTAGACACGCATTAATTTCTTTTGTAAGGGGGGGGGGGGGTCAAATGGTGACCCGACATTTGCTCCTGCGACAATTGCTCCAGGCTTTATTTCGTCTAAGATATAGGGTTAGGGTTAGGGTTGTAATAGGGATTTATATTAGGTTTAGGGTTAGGTTTAGGGTAGGGTATAGTGTAAAGTCCCTGGTTGAAGTTAGTCATTCGATTAGTGTATGGAATTTATAGCGGAGCAATTGTCGCGGGAGCAAATGTCATGGATTCGGGTTAAATACTATGAAGGCTATTCATTATCGGTGAAGCGGGACGCATGTTCTTTTGTTAGTGGGGTATGCTCTACGCCAGTGCATCAATGCTTTAAATCATTTCTGGAAACTTCAATGTGAGCAATAACACTTCATTTTAAAAACTTTATTTGGACTTTTCTCCATAATTATGTGCATTGAAGCATGACACCATGGTTAAATAGGATCCATAAAAATAAGCTCCCCAAAAGTCTACCGGGCTCAGATTTGTGTTGCGGAACGTTTTTAAAGAACAACAATAATGATGAAAATACTACTACTACTACTACTACTACTAATAATAATAATAATTGAGGTTTTCCCGCTCAATTTCATCTTTCGTTCACTCAAGTTCACATTTGGATCAAACGATTTAACTCAAGTTGCGATCGCGCTAACGCATCGTCAATCAAATTCATTTTTATTCACTCAAATTCCCTATATTTGCAAAAGATTCTACATAGCATTAGTGCGAATTCACATAAGGAGCATACAATTTCATGTATGTGCACTCATTTTAATTTACAGCTTGCTTCGGCATAATTTGTCTTCCTTCGTTCAAACAAATTCACGAATAGGCAATCGAATTGTAAATAAGTGCATACAATTTTAAATTTTAGCGATACTTTAGTGAAAGCTTATGATAGTATCTCACTTATCATGAGACGGATTTAAGACTAGTTTGGGACAGTTTTGAGACGGTTTTGAGACAGTTGCTGAGACGTTTTGGAGATGTCTCAGAGATGTATGGCCGAGTCTCTACGCCGTTTCGTGATTCGCAAAAAATCGAACATGCTTAAAACTATGAAATTTTTCGTCGCGACGGAAAAAATTATTGGGGACGTCGAGTCGCAGAGACGTCTCCGCGAAGTGAGATACTTATCATTTCGAGGTTTTTACAGTCGTAAAATAGCATTTTTGTTTATTTATTTTTTTGTTTGTTTACAAGTCTTTATGCCGAGATGCCTTGCTTGTCAGGAGATTGATGGCTAAAAATTATCAACCATAATAATGATCAGAGGGATTTTCAAGAACAAAATATTAATTGTTCTTGTAATGAACTGTCGCATTCATCGATATTGCGTATGAAACAACATTAATGCACATCCAAAAAATTACAAACACTGTCTTGTCTGAAGATTTCATATTTTGTAATTCGTACGCTGCATGAATGAGTCATATTTGGTTTTGCGTTAGTTTGTGAGTTCAATTTCAAAATTAAAGATAGAAAAATCCAATACAAAACATTTAAAAGTAGAAACTCGATTGAACATTGAGAATTTTGTACATGATATAAGATCACGAAATGGGAGATTATATCCCTCCATAATCTCACTCTTAAAAATTGAGGTGCGTAGGGGAGACCGGGGATGGAAGTTAAACGGGTCAGTTGTTACAGTTCTCAGTGTGGTAAGTTGGAACAAGAGAGTTCGTGCTAACTGGCATCTACCATCATTTGCAAAAGTTTAAGACCACCCTAAATTTTTGGGGTATTATGTTCAATGAGCATTATTCTTTTAGCCCAAATTCCTTGCTCAAACGGCGAGAAATGGTACTCTTACTGACTGTAATACCAGTAGACTGCAGCTCGGCCTTGATGTCACGACAGGAAATGGAACAATCTCTTCCAACAATCCTCTTCATCATGTTGTCCTCGCAACGCATTGTTTTTCTTGGACGACCACTCCTCTTCCGGTCGGAAAATGAGCCATCGTTTCGAAATTTGTGAATGGCATTGTGGACGACAGTCTTGCTACACCCAGTCTTCTCACTAATCTTGCGTTCAGAGTAGCCTTCTTGGAAAAGGGTTACTATTTTAACCCTCTGAACCTGACTTAGACTCTGTTTTTTTTCCCATCCTGGATAAGAGACAAAGTGCCAGATGAAGACCTTCTGAGGCAAAGACATTCATGGAAATGAGCTTAAACCATTAATCTCATCCCATGAACCATGACAGGAAAACATGTTGGAACAAAAGAATAATGCTCATTGAACATAATACCCCAAAAATTTAGGGTGGTCTTCAACTTTTGCAAATGATGGTATATACAGCCTACACATAGCTGTGATGAACTGCCGATCGTGAGGTTTCTCCGTTGTTTTATTAAAAAGTAAATCAACAAAAACCATTTTTTACAGTTCCAAGTGAATTTTTGACAAAAATTAAAATTTGTAATAGTTCTGATAACTGAAGGCACATAATGATAGTCTGGTATTGTGAATATATAGTACATGTATGTCACTAATATACCCCTGAGCCATGCCCTGTAATTCTGCCTAATGGCTTTGCTACAGTTGATTTTATGTGTAAAATCACCCATGGGGTAGGTTGTTACAACAACCTACCCCATGTCGATGTAAAAACCTACCCCAATTAATTTTGTTTCAATTTTCTGGTGTTAATATTTTGATATTTCTATTATTACTTTAGTCTATTCTAGAGCTCTACTTGATCTACTGTTAACGATACCAAGAAATTGGAAAGTTGAAAAAAAAGTATGGTATAAGAGATTTACACATTGTGAAATTACAACGTATGTTTACATATTGTAACAATCTACCCCGTATGGTGTAACAACCTACCCCGTATACGGGGTAGGTTGTTACAAAAAAATGTCTTCATTAATTAAGCTGTAGTTAATTAGTGTTTACATGTTTTAAGTTCTATGTGCCTCAGGTTCTAGCCAACATAATAGGCTAACTACAGACCCAAAATGGAGTGTGTGAGTACTTTCATTAGAATTATCTGGCCCAAAATGTGAATTTTGTAACGTCCATCCCCGGTCTCCCCTATAATATGGTCATATTCCTGAAAATTAAAGAGTTTGATTAAATTAAGTGCATAAAGTAGGAAATAGAATTCCTATTAAAGAAATTGTTTGCCCCAAAGCACGCCCGTCACCGTTTCGTTTTAAATTGAATGAACGAATCGGGAAATTGGTGCATGAAATTGACAATCGAATGAAACTATAGTGAATTCGTTTGCACCGAACAAAAAATGTTAGTGCCGATAAATGAAATTGAGTACACCTAACGAAAATTTGCGTGCACGTAAATGAAATGCCTTGCTCGAATTGAAAATTTGTATGATCCAACCGGCACGAAAGCGGCAGCTGCGTGAATTTGAATGCACATAAATGAAATAGAGTGAGGAAATGATGAACTTGAACGGGAAAACCTATAATAATAATAATAATAATAATGGTAACAAAGATAATAATAATAATAATAATAATAATAATAATAATAATAATAATAATGGTAACAAAGATAATAATAATAATAATGATAATAATAATAATGTTGTTTTATTGTTGTTGTTTTTATATTTACGGCGCTTTCATTCATTATATGAATATTTACGCCTCATATCAAGTAATATGACCCATATACGGACATTACCTCCGGCTCTTCCATACGTCCTTCCACTCTCGCACCGAACGTACAGTGCAGTCGAGTGTAGGCCTACAGACAAAGCGCTCGACGATAAGAAACTTCTCTTCATTGGATTTCGCAAAAAAAGGCGTAAGTTTCCCAACGTCCAATCAAATTTTGGGTTATATTTTCCGAATCAGCAGTATATACTGTCTGACTTTCAGCCCGGGATAATAATTCAGAGCAGTGAGGTGATGAAGTACGTGCAGCCCACCCGGCTCACAAGGGCGAATTTTCCGGTGAACTCAACA
This sequence comes from Paracentrotus lividus, assembly GCA_940671915.1. NCBI lineage: Eukaryota > Metazoa > Echinodermata > Echinoidea > Camarodonta > Echinidae > Paracentrotus > Paracentrotus lividus. The sequence continues at coordinate 77,927,988 of CALNVZ010000174.1, read as the reverse complement.
CTCTCAATACAGAATTTACAAATTTGACTGATAGTCCTCCATTACAAACGCGGAGAAGGCGTTATTTTCCAGTCAACAGATTACCTCGAAAATAATATTATGGAGAGAAAAATATTTAAATATATGAATTCAACCCGGGATGGGTTGTAATCGGGGTTAGTTTTTAATGTAGGGACATTTCTATACAGCTCTGCGCATTATTTTACACGCGTAGACGGCAGAGGCCGGAAATTACTTCATATGATTAAAGAATAATAATAATAATAATAATGGTAACAATGATGATAATAATAATAATAATAATAATAATAATAACAATAATAATAATAATTATACATACATACATACATAAGTTATTTATATAGCGCTTTTACATTTTTTAAAATGCTCAAAGCGCTTTACAATTGAATTAACAATAAAACCATTTCTGCTTCTCCAAGTGCTTACAAGACAAAGGAATTAGAGACAAAATAGATAGGTTTTCATCTTTTTAAACAAGGAACTGAGTACATGAACGAATGTCAATGGGAGGGCATTCCAGATGTTAGGACCAGTGAAACTTATGGATTGCTGACCTTTATTAGAGTTCATTTTAGGTATTTGCAACAGAAGAGTGTCAGTTCTTGAACGTAATGAGTAATTAGATTGCCGGACGGAGGAAAACAAGCTTGAGATGTACTGTGGAGTAATATATGTATGACATAAAAACAAAACAGAGCAATTTGTTATGTGATTCTCTTTTGGACCGGTAACAGTGGAGTTCTTTAAGTATGGAGAAACATGATCATATTTTCTAGATCTAGTAATTATACGGGCAGCACGATCTGAATTCGTTGAAGTCTCTGAATATCCGAAAGGTTGATATTAATTAAAAGTGAAATTGGCATTACAAGACGACTTAAAACCAAGAACGAACAGCATGATTGCATGCCTCCATTGGTTAGCAGCTTCCTAACTCTTCGAAATATCTTACAAGTGGAAATGAGGTCTTACAAAGTGAAGCTAACATGGTGAGACATGATAGAGATGAATCAAATTCAACACCAGAGTTCTAACAGATTCAGTAGTTCAACTGTGACATTACCAATTAACAAAATGAACATGATCAGGTAGATAATGTCGAAGTCTGGAAGATATGATCAATATAGATTCTGTTTTTGTTCATTCAAGAGTAACTTATTCCTAATCATCCATTCATTGACTCCCCAACACATTTCTCGATCAAAGAAATTGCATTCTGGAAACTAGTTGAGATTTTGGATTGAACATTTAGTATAATTGAACATCGTCAGCATATAATGAAATTTGACATTATTATTCCTCAAAATATCACCAAGTGGTCTCAAATACAAAAGTAAATATAGAAGAGGCCCCAATACGGAACCCTGAGGAACACCATATTGCAAATTAAGAGTGTGAGACAATTGGTACCTATGGACACTCCTAAATGATCGACCCTGTAAGTATGACTGAAACCAATTAAGCACTCGTATACCAGACATAAAAAAGTCGGATTCCAATCGGCCGTAACAACACTGAGTGATCAATGGTGTCAAAGGCGGACTTCAAGTCAAGCATACCATTATTACTCCTTGTCTGTTGTCCATGCTAACAGTAGATCATACTTAACCCGAAGTAACGCCGATTCTGTACTGTGCATTGGCTTTGTAAGCAGATGTAACATTTCATGGAGACTCCAACGATTCCAGAGTGTTGCTACTAACTGTCGTGATACAACAGTCTCAAAGAACCTTTGACAGAAAAGCAAGATTTGACACCACGGCCTATAGTTATCTAACTCGAGGAATCCAAACTCGGTTTCTTGAGACATGGTGACACAATAGCTTCTTGAACTTATCAGGGAACACACCGCTTTTCAGAGAAGAATTTATCAGAAACACAATATAGGTATCATTTATCCAAGTTATCTTTGAGGAGCCATGTTGGCATGGGTCTAATAAACAGCATTTGTTTGCAGATTTAGCAACAATCATTTTGACATTCTGATGAAGAACATCAACAAACTGTGAGAAACCATTTTGGCATTGATGTTTCTCCATTACTGAACCCAATTTGTTCCGATTTGGAAGACTTCGTTCCTTATCATCAAGAACAGCCCTAATTCTAGTGATTTTGTCATCAAAGAACCCTGAAATCGTTTGGCAAGCCCAATGGATCATTACTATAAGGAAGTATCTTTTTTGACGATCCGAGAAGTGATGTATCGTGGCATACATAGTTTTACAATTAGCTTCAAGGAGTAAATAGTAAAATAACTACTCTTTGACTTCACTATAGCAACATTTAATTCATTTTACCAGAAACAAAGAGATCACGATCAGGAACTACGATGCGTACGTCTCCATCTCCTTTCCAGTTTTCTCTCTCTCCTTTGAGGCAAGGTGGATATCATCATCATACCATGCTCCACATGGCCGTTCCTTTCTCATCGAACTGAAACCGGACAGTAATGACTCAAGAACATTGTGAATAGTCTCATTTGAAGATATTGACCTGCTCCATTAACTTCACCTGATTGTGATATAGCCTCCTAAACGGGTTTCAAGTTCAGTACCAAAAGTCTCCTTGATTGATAAGGCGAAAAATTCCTGACGTGATGCAGTTCTTGTTGCATTCACCTTCTCTAAATCAAGGACACAATTAATGACGAAGTGATCAGATATGGTTTTCAAGAACCATACAGTTATGGACCACGTTACTGAACAGCGCGAAATCACCAGGTCGAGCGTTATGGCCTTGCTGATGAGTTGGAACGTTGATGTGTTGCTGGAATCCACGCAGCGACATGTAATCGAGAAACTGCCGACTAACAGGAATATCTGGTCGATCAACATGATGTTGGAACTCCGCCAACGACGATAGTTGTGACCGCTAAGCATGGCACATTTCCCAAAGAACTCATCAATTTCTTGAAGAAATGCATTAGTGTAAAAACGTTTACTACTGAAGGAGGTGGTCTATATATCACAAACAAGTGAAGTCCATTCTTATCATCAACTATATGCGCTGACTCAAAACGTTATTGATGGAGAGTCCGGTTTCATCAGTCTCAAATTAAGCTGCGTCTTATACAGAATCCTGATGCCACCGTGGATCATTATCACGTGGAATATTCATGAATGAGTATCCAGGTGGCTTAATCTCCTGGATGACCGCTGGGCTTCCTCAGAACCACGTCTCTGTGATAGCTAAGATATTCCATGTCTTCCATCAATAGCATAGTCATAGATTTCAACAGTTTTGTTTGCGAACAGACCTAGCTGTTTCATAGATGTAAAGACAATTTAGAACTTGTGTCCACCGTTTCGATGAACTGTAGATTGTCCATGTTGACTCCATTCTGGCCACGGTAAGTCCTATGACATCCCTGCATGTTGACCACTATATCAATGTGCCTCTATTTCTCTGTCCACACCTCTTCCCACGTTTCTCGCCTTGAGCCAAAGTCCATGATATTCCTCGTTATATACATCAACCATCATCCTATTCTTGAAGTCTGTACATAAGTCTACTAAGATCATGTTCAATCCTGTCACAAGTGGTAGATGTGACCAGGCTGGATTGGCCAGTAGAAGAAAGGACCTATCATACTTAATGTGCTGCCTGTGCTGATCAACGCCAGATACATTCAGTTCTGGGAAGATGTTCACCTGGCCCAGGGTTAGGATCAATGTCACCAGATACTAACAAACATAATTGAAATGTTGCTGTAGTGTTACAAATAATATGATATTCTACATTTGAGTACTTACAATCATTAAACGTATGTGTATTCTCAACAAATTTACTTGCATTAACAGGCATCCATATGGTGTGAACCTGTACTTGGATTACAAACAGACAATATAAGCAGGCCTATCACACAAAAGAATGAGCAATGTCTCTCCATTGTATTGAAAGCCATGCACCTTTCAGCTGAGTGAACATGAATAGTGAAAGTGTCAACACTGGTTTGTATACACCAAAGCATGTTAAATGGCCTATAACTGCATACATTACCTTGGTCAAAATGAAGCATAATGATTGTTCGAAGAAACTTAAAAATACAGCAATTTCACTCAAAACCAGCATTTAAAACATCTATACAATGCAATACAACTGATAGTATGATATATCCACAGAAAACCGGAGTAAAAACACAAAATAAACCTGCAACTTGGAGAGCAGTTACAAAACACGTCTGCCTGTTAGGCGACACAAGAGATACTAATTATAATAACAATAATTACAATAATAACAACAACAATAATAATAATAATAATAATAATAATAATAATAATAATAATAATAATAATAATAATAATAATAATAATAATAATAATAATAATAATAATAATAATAATAATAATAATAATAATAATAATAATAATAATAATTATAATAATTACAATAATAACAACAACAATAATAATAATAATGATAATAATGATAGTTGAGTATAATAATGATAATAATAACAATAATATACTACTATTACTACTACTACTATAATAATAATGAAAATAATAATAATGATGATGATAATATACATTAAGTTAAATAATCATCCCCTCCACATGCACCTTTTGAAACAATGATGAAATGATATGCGCGCGAGTAAGCGGGATTGATCGCGGCATTCAGAATTCATGCCAGGCATAATAAGCGAGTACAATATTTATACATTAAGGCCACCGCACACCTTACGACTGGTCTACGATCGGATTTTGTAATAAAACGTCATAACATTGATATGGATATTTAGAAATAGAACATCATTCTGTGCGGAGTTCTAAATCATCGCAGGAATACTTATATGTTCAAATCAGTGACTATGTAACCTCCTAATTAAAATGAAAGCGAATTCAATATCTAATCGTAATGACGTCATAGCAATCGCACGATTGGCTACGATTTCAAACCGATTTGCCCTTTACTCCTAAATAAAGGCTTGCAAATTTCCGAAATTCGATATCAGTATTTTTACAGTTAATTTGAACCTCTAACGATAACATTCTATCTATTCATACTTTTGGAAAAAAAGAAAATTGCAATTTGTTCCAAAATCGGATCGTAGACCAGTCGTAAGGTGTGCGGTGGCCTTTAGAGTATACATGTACACGTTGTTCGTTGTTTTGTGTTTAATGAAAGGAATGAGGAGTAAATATTACTTGGGCATGTACCTAAGGAAAGATAATACTATAGATCTAGGGAATTCTTTAACATAATAATTATTCAATAATAATTATTTCTCAGAGTTGTATTTCATTTCGGCTTCGGCATTGACATTGGTGATACCATTTTTAATTCTACAAGCACTCACTCTCAGTGGGCGTGGTCGAGTGATCTAGATCTTGGGCCCTCCCAAACGAAGAAAAGAGCCATGTTCCAATAATGAGAGAATACTTCAATATGCGAATCATTGTCATCTCAAAATGATTAATTCAGTGCAGCTGTTCTTCAATTCATTGACCGAGTAAAAAGCTTCATGGATGCATGTTCCCGTATTGTGCATTGGGTTGTGGTGCCTGTAGAAACTGACGTTCGCGTGCAATGTATATCATGTTTACATTCAGTCTCGGAATGCCAGGTCCCGTAGACGAGGCCGAGGACGCCGTGTTCGATCGAGCGCTCTAGTTCATATGATATGTATGAGGGCGTTCGACGTGTATGTGTCTGTGTGTGGGTGGGAGGGCGGGGTTGGGTGCTGAAGGTATTTTCCTTCATACACACCGTACCAAAAAAAGGTAAAAATGCTCATATACATTGTATATCACTCCTATGAAACACAGGTGTATTAGATATGATAGGGGAGTGTGGGGTTAGTTGAAACATTGTAATTTTCTTTAACGGCTATATTTATGCCAATCTACCCTCTAGTTGTTGCTATTAGCAACTACCGTCCACCACATTTTAAACAGCACATATGCTTCAAGTCTCTTAAAGTTAGAAAGCAATGTTTGTTTTTTCATCATCTGAGTAATTTTTTTTTGAAGTGTTCAGAAATATTCCTATACATGTATATTAGTTCACATTGGACAATTTTAATTTTGGTTTAAACGGCATAATTTGCAGAATGGTACTTCACAGGATTTCAGCCTACCTGAATGGGAGTGGATACTATCATGTGTAATAAAACATGAAGTTAAAAAAAAATAAAAAAATCGAACACCAATCTATTATTTGAACTGGAATCATTAAAGCAAGTTAGCTGAACCCATGCAATATTTTAAAGTTGTAGATAGTTTAAGTAAAATTCCCAAGAGACCATGCACAATGTTTCAATTTACCCCTTGCCATGTTCCAACTAACCCCATAGCGGGGTTAGTTGGACTAGTAACATGATCTTGTTCAAAGTGGACCCCCCCCCCAGAACCATCACTAAGTTTAAAGGGGAATCCAACCCAAGGAGAGAATCATTCTTACAGGAAAGAGGAAAATGAGAGGAGCAATCTAAAAAAAGTTTCATCAAAATCGGTTATAAAATAAGAGAGTTATGGAAGTTTGAAAATAAAAGTCTCGTTGTTCCTTCTATGGGGATCCTCATATTGGCATCATTGGCTTCAAAATGGCCGATCTCATGGACAACTCTCCATTCATTTTGTACACAAATTTTCAGATTTTCCCCATTTTCTTTCGAAATATATCTTACCTCCTTCTGAGCTCAACATATGTTGTGTGAAATATATTTTCCCATGACATATTTGGAGCTCAGAAGTAAAGAAGACAAATTTTGAAAGAAAATGGGGAAAATCTGAAAATTTGTGTACAAAATGAATGGAGAGTTGTCCATGAGATCGGCCATTTTTGAAGCTGATGATGCCAATTTGAGGATCCCCATAGAAGGAACAACTAGACTTTTCAAACTTCCATAACTCTCTTATTTCATAACCGATTTTGATGAAACTTTTTTTAGATTGCTCCTCTCATTTTCCTCTTTCCTGTAAGGTTGATTCTCTCCTTGGGTTGGATTCCCCTTTAAGAATTTTATGGGATACATTTGTAGCATACACATTACACTCAAGTTGATTGTTTGTTTCTCAAATAAAATCCTTTTTTGTTTTATGCCAATCTTTGTGAAAAATGTTCCATAAAACCCCGCTCTCCCCTACATACTGTTTCAATTTTGCATACCCCACCGCAGATATGTCCACTCGATCATGCAGGCATTAAGTTTTATGGGGTCATGTCAATCCAACTCGGCAAAGTAACGGGAGTCAATCTACCCGGATCCGCATCAGTCTACTTTGATCATTATCCCTACACGAGCATGACGAGGATTTTGAACATATCACAAATAACAGATTATGGAGCCATATCGATGTAGAACACTGATCCCGATCAGCGTAGGGGAGAGCAGGACACTTTTTGCTTTAAAACTCTTATGTATAGCTTCACAATTTTTGTGTAGTAAGTACAGTAATATCATCACTAGGCCATAAAACAAGGTAGAGATCGTATATTTTTAGTGTTTTATGCAAATATTCATTAGATTTTTTATTTATCTATATATTTCTTATTTATTTATTTACGCACTTATTTATTTATTTTTATATTAATTTATTTATTTTTATATTAATTTATTTTAATATTATTTATTTATTTTATTTTTTTAAATTTTATATATTTATTTATTTATTTATTTATTTATTTATTTATTTTTATTTTTTATTTTTATTTATCTATTTTTTATTATTTTTTTTATTTATTTATTTATTTATTTATTTTTATGTTTTATTTTTATTTATTTATTTTATTTTTTTCCTTTTTTTGGGAGGGGAAAAGGTGTCAAGTGACCAGCTTGCACGCTGAATGGACATTAATTGCGTTGGTGACAATCGGGAGAAGTGGGAAAACTATCAAAAAATGCTGAAATAGCATGTCTTTGATCAAGTAGACACATCGGCGTAGAACGTAGCATAAACATGCATTTGAACTCTTTTACATTATGTATATAGGACACCATTATAAAAAGTTAACCCTAAACCTTTGCACTAATTTTTATGTTAGTTCTTTAAACAGGCCTTCTGCGGAATAGAGGAGTAGTTTGCCTGTGTAAATGCAAGAGAGTCCTTATCTCCATTGAAAACATTAACGCTTACGTTACAAACATTAACGCTTACGTTATTCAAACCTGCAAATTGGCATTTCTCTCTGTTGTAAATGACTGAATATGAATTTCAATTTCAATTTGAATCCTGGTCTAGTAAGCCTATGCACGCACACTTCTCCTTCATAGACCTTGTGAAAAGAGCACTGGGGAGTGTTTTGGGGCAGAAAAAACAAATTTAAACAAAACAAAAACAATTAGCCACAATTGGCATTGTAACCTTATGGACCGGTATTCTTGAATGGTCAATAAAGTACTAAATATGTATTTTTAGTATGGGAGGGGGGAGGGTTCGCAGACTAGATTAATATATTTTACAAATCAAAGCAAATATGGCTTTGGATTATATGTTACCGTTATACAGTCCTACTAAATACAATACATATTCACTAGGCCTTGCTATTGTCCCGAAGAATAGGGTGACGTATTTAGTAGACCTACTAACTTCAGTTACCCTTTGAGCATACCGGCCATAATGTACATTGCAAAACATTGTGAGAATGCATATCAGCACATTTACGCCAAGGAAACATTTTTGACTGCGAAGAACCCTTTTTACAAATTGTATTTTGACCAAGCATTGCAATCATCAGTTTACACATACACCCCCACAAAAAGAAATGAGCTAAAAATGAACCCCCAATGACCTTCTTTTCACCCATTAAAAAAAAAAAAATTAAAAGTTTTTCAAGTAGAACTCGCCTTATTCTATTTGCTGAATCAAAATACATATAAGAAGACAAAAAAGTACTCAAAAATTGATCTATCCTGTCTTTTATAGTGTAATTTGCTCTCAAATAAAGTTTGTTGACCTTTTGACCTTTCCGACAATAACTTATTAACAAGAGGCCAGAAGCAAATGACTATGTACACTTTTTTGTTCAGTATATGAAGACAAACAATATGAGGTGTCACTTAACACAATCAGAGCATTTTTGAAAAATGAACCCTATTGACCCATTTTTGACCCCTCAGAGGGTCAAGATGACCATTACATATTTGACAACAAATTGAAAGTTGTTCTTTGGGATTTGTCACTAAACACATAAAAGTGAAAATCAAACTTGGAAATTTTTTTGAAGTAGATAACAGCTGCTTCCTAACTACAATCAGGATTATGCATTTCGGACTTTTGAAAATGGACAAAATCTGTAAATCTGTAAGAAGACTATAAAATTCAGATTGTAATAGTTTTAGTATAAATTTCCAGATTTCACCATTTCAAAGAGCATCATATTTCTGATCGTCTCTTTCTGAGCTTAAAATATTTCATTGGAAAATATATTTTACATCCCAAACCTATAGGTCAGAAGGGGACGATCAAAAATATTAAAAATAAAATAAAAAGGAAAATACGAAAATCTGTGTATAAACAAATGGAGAGTTGTCCATAATATCAGCCATTTTGAAACAATTTCGCAAATTTGATGATCACCTAAGAAAGTATAACGAGACAAAACTCTCTATGAGTTTTATTATCGATTATGACTATTTTTTTTATACTGTTTTCTAAACACAACACAAAAAGTAAGTTCCCCCTATTTCAGATATCTATAATTCTTTAACCAAGGGGAGTTGAAAAAATCTAATCATATGTCCGTGTAGGTTATTTTATTAGCTACCATGTGACCGATTTTTAGGAAGTACATCATGTCATGCTTTAGTGAGTAATGGTTTAATGCAAAAATGCCATTTTTTGAAGTTCACAAGCCGATTATCACAACTTTGAATTAATGATTTCGAAACAATATTTAAATTTTTCTAAGTCATACTTGTCAAAGAGGATGCCAAATGTGTGCCCTCACATACAATATGAGTACATGGTCAAATTTCCTGGTTGAGTGAGCATTGGGTTAAAATTGCAAAAACTGCTGTTTTGGGGCATTTTACATGGTATATTCTATCAAATGTGATGGAATTCCTGTTGTGGAAGTTTATTTTGACTTCTGCTAACAATTCATGGTTGAATAACACATAGAACAACAAAAAATAGGCCGTATTAAAATTAAGATCAGGTATTGTAGTAATTTTATGCACTAAAAAAATCATCTCAATTATATTTGGGGGTTATGTTTATAACCTTTGGACATGTGTCAATTATCCTATGGCACCTATTTTAAAATTCATGCTTCAGTTTCAGCCCTCAGTGGGTAAAAGATGGAAGAAAATCTGGCAAATGAGAAGAAAGTTTAGGGCTCCGTCACGGTTCAGTGACATCGCATACGTAATTTGACATTTGCTCATATTAGTTAGAGATCTGTTGAAGCTATGTGCCAAGTTTCATGAAATATCTCGCAGTGAAATGGACAAAAATTTAAAATGAAAATATGCCAATTTCACTTTTTGTTAAACCTCTGTACATAATGTCAATGGAAGAGGAAATCAAAACCTGACAAATTAGAAATTTGGCCTACATTTATTGATGATTATTGTTCATTCTACCAAGAGTTATTCCATGAAACTTGACACACATCTTTAAATGGTCCCCAACTAACATGATCTCGATTCAAATTGCATGTCCGGTAAGTTACTGAACCGTGACAGAGCCTTACACTTTCTTCTCATTTGCATGATTTCCTTGTTTTTTGTGCCCACTAAGGCGTGAAACATCGGGATTTTTGTGAAAATAAAATCAGAGATACTCCCCCAAAACAATCGTCCTGTTAAATAAAAGTTAAAAAATTTGATTTTAGTCTATACATGCAAAAAGAGCTTTACTTATCTCATGTGCTCACTGAAGCATGAATTTTGAAATGAGTGCCATAAGATAATTGACCCATGTCCCAAGGTTATAAACATAAAACCAAAAATGTTATTGAGATGATTTTTAGTGCATAAAATTACTGCAATACCTTATCATAACTTACAAATGGCCTATTTTGGTTGTTTTATGTGTTCATTCAACCATGAATTGTTAGCAAAAGTCGAAATGCACTTCCAAAACAGAAATTCCATCATATTTGATAGAATATATCATGTAAAATTCCCCCAAACAGCAGTCTTTGCAATTTTAACCCAGAGGTCAATCAACCAAGAAATTTGACCATGAACTCTTATTGTATGTTAGGGCACACATGCAGCATCTTTTTTGACAAGTGTGATGTTGAAAAATGTGAATTTTGTTCCGAAATTATTTATTCAAAGTTGTGATAATTGGCTTGTGAACTTCAAAAAAAATTTGCATTTAACCATTACTCACTGAAGCATAACACAATGATTCTTCCTAAAAATCAGTCACATGGTAGCTAATAACATTACCTATACGAACATATAATTAGATTTTTTTTTCAATTCCTCCTGGTTAAAACAATTATTGATATCTGAAATAGGGGGAACTTACTTTTTGTGTTGTGTCTATATTGGGTTCCCCTTTTATATTTGAGTTGAATACAAAAAGTATTTGATGATTCACAGCATTTATAGTGCACCATTTTTTATTTATTTATTTTTTATTTTTTTTTATTTCACTAGGTAAGAACTGAAGCTGCTTTATGCAAAAAAGCAAAGCTGGGTTGAATGGAAAATTGCATCTTTCACTATGGAGTAAACAAGTTTTGAGACCTTCCAGCTGTGAGTTACATATTTGACATGCATGTATCAAGCTTGTATTTCTTTTTTATAATAAACATATTTAAGGTGTTATCAAAGTACTTAAATATCACACACACATGAGAATATAAAATGCCGTGACAATACCATAACCTTCAAGAATTTAACCGAATAATAAATATTAAAATACATTCTCAAATATAAGTAAAGATTGGTTTTAGCATCCACTGGAATATCTTTGTAATGATGTTCTTTTGAATGGAAAATTTAGCTTATTTATCTGGGCCCATATTCATAAAACCATCTAGGCCTAGTTATCACCTAACTGTGTACTGTTCCCGGGGCAATTAGTTGAAAACTAGCTTTAGTAATGTTTTATGAATATAGGCCCTGGTATCTTGTTATCCATAGGGGTCAATAAATAGTACACAATAAATAGAGACAATTTGAATTGGGGCAATAGCTTATAATATTGGGTTTTCATATCAGATCTCTTCATATTACATTCCCATTGTACAGTCCAATCCTATTATATTGAGCACCAATATAGCAACATTTCATTGTGACAAGATAATTCTCCCAGTCCTAATTTTACACATGACCACATGTGCTATGTATTCTGTATAACAAGATTTTGCTATTAAAAAGGCAATTATTAATGGAAGTGGACTATATTCATTTTGAAAGCAATACAAAGTACAGTGGAAATTAAATAGATTGCAGTTATACAAATAGGGGGTTCTTCACTAACGGCTAAAATTAATCCCAACGGATATAAAATCAACTTTAGGATCGATATCAATCCTAAGAGCGATATCAATTTTAGTCGCTGATTCACTAAGCTATTTAGTAGCGGTCGCACACCGCTTTTAGGCATTGACTTTGTACATAACCCAAATTTAATATGAGCGCGCGCATAACCTCATTATTTCAAACACATGCGTGTAGCGTAAATTGTGACGTCAACGATGACTAGCACAATTTACAAAAATTTAACGTATCAAAATAAAATCTTCTGATTGGTTGATTAAGTGCGTTCATGAATATCTGAGCGTAAAATTCATCCCAAGCTAATAGCGATTTAGTGAACCAGTGAGTTGGAATTAGTTTTAGCCTGGGATAGAAATCAATCCCAAATACCGCTCTTAGGAACGATCGCGGGCTCTGTTAGTGAATCACCCCCAAGAACTCTGTTGAAATAAAATGATTAGATTTAAGATGGCAATCCTTGAGAAGAGAATGATAACAACATACTTTAGGACCTCACTGGGTAAAAAAGCCAAGTTTGGGACAATCCAGTCCGGATTTAAAACAAGACAGTAAGTACTTTTGATTTTGGTTTGTTTTGGGAGATTGCCCCTAGGGATGATCGGTCTAGTTCAGGACATGTGTTTTTCTAAAGTAGGAAATGTGAAAACAATGAGCCAAATAATTTCACGGAGGCTTTCCCCGACACTCCCTTGTCAGATACCCTAGTGCCCTAGTGCCCTATTAAACAAAATAATCATCCATACTTTCAAGTTCCCGTTAATTTTGGTTAAGCTCTCCCAAAAAATGTTTCTTAAGAACAATTTCATGGATTATATAACCTACCAACAGCACACAATGGGCTATGTATAATTAAAGTACCTTACCATCTTGAGTAAAATTTGCTTTGGCATCTCACTGCACACATACGTCATAGAAATAAATACTACACGTCACAAACATCCCGTCATCATAAAAATACTTATCAAAATCAGTGGTATTTCAGGACATATCTTGATTTAAAAAACAAATATATACAAAAAAAATAAAACACATAATAAATGTATTCAGACTTTTGGGGTAAGGCGTAGTGTCGCTTGAAGAGAGAGATGATCAGATGCCCAGTGAGCATTAGGGAGTCCTCCCATCGCATTCACTTCATGGCCCGTAAACAGAGTGAGACGCTTCACTAGCGAAAGATCTCCCGTGTACTGAGGCCTTCCAAGGGGTTTCCATGGACTGTTCGCTGTTGCTGGCACTGTCTTAGAATAGAAGATATAGTCCACTACACAGTTTGTTTTTGAATGATTGGTGGTGACTTCGTTGTTGCAATTGCCATGTTCATAGACGGAGGAGAAGAGAAAAGGATGAATGAGCTGTCCCTGGATGTCATCGGGAGGAGGTGGGACATCTATATCGACAGGGATGGCTCTGGAGTTCCGCCGGTTGCGTCTGGGAGCGCCACCTGTATGCACTGTATGAGAAAATGCAGATATTTGATTATAATGATGCTATGCAGAACAGATACAGTAAAGTAGATGCTTGTGGGGAACACAAAAGACATTGCTTTGAACTGTCTCTATTCCTTACTCAAGGAAAAAGGATGAAGCATATCAGGACAACTACCCCCTGGAAAACAATAATAGAAAGTAGGGTTAGGGTTAGGTGTAGATTTACGAGGTAGATTTTTGATGGGGGGCTCATTGTCCAAGGGATTTTCGTTAGACTACAACCAAGAGTCCCCTAAAACATCTACAATAAACATCTGAATTAACTACACACATTTATGCACGTTTCTCATTTCAATGAAGTTTAGACAAAATGAACTATTCTGCCAACTGTACATGGCCAAAGCCAGTTTCTGATGATGGCCTTTATTTATTGTTATATATACTTTATATTTCTTCAAACAAATCACAAACCTGAATTCCTGGATGCTTTTCTTGTGACATCCAAGTCTATGTAACGGCAGAAAGGGCTGACTCCGACTTCCTTGGGCAACAAAGGGCCATTCATGATAGCATTCATTGATCGACCAGACTCCTGTCCCGATACATCTACACCAGCCATGCCTTCGTACATCATCTGGCCAAACTTGACAAACTTGTAGAGGGGGCAGTGGGGTACGCTATTGAAATCTCCGCATAGTACTACAGGGTGGTAGGTGTTATTTGAAGAACCTTGACGAGTGTTCGATAGTCTCTCAATTTCCGCAAAAAGTAAACCTGAAGGATTGATACCAAAAATTGTTATAAGCTGGGGTAAAAGATTTTCGAAACATACATATTTTGCTATTACCATGTTTCAAAAAAAATATTAAAAATTGGTACCAAATTATTAGATAAAAGGTGTGCTAATAAGAGTAATACTACTTCTACTACTACAACTACTACTACTATTACTTTGAATGATAATAGAGTCAAAAAGAGCTTGAGCTTTCGATCCTAACACAATCTTAGGAACAAAAACAGAGAGATTAATTTTTATAACGATTTTTTATAATTTTTAAAAACCTTATTTAACCCCAAGTAGACAAAAATTAAGTGTTATTACGTGAGAAGCTTCCTGACCTAATTGAGCTAGCTTAATATCCCCACGACGAGGATTCCACAAGAGATGTGTATTAGCTATACACAGCTGATGAGATGATGACAAGCGTTTGGGCTGTAACATGACAACAATGGCTACGTTGTCTCTGTCCAGTATTCCAATTCCACGTTGGTACTCTAGCTTGGAGTGTGAAATTTCATCAAAGGAGCTGGTCTTATAGAAGGTTGCACATCCATCTGCTTTATCACCGGTCCTCTTCTTGTAAATACTGGCATAACCTAATATATGAAGAGAGATTCAGTTTTATAATTATATAGCCCATTTAAACCCTATACTGCTAATTCCCCGTTTCACTACAAAATATGTGAATGTCACGCAACCACTGCAAACTGTGTTTTTCGCCCCAAACTCACAAATTACAGAGAACAATAAAAGATTGTAAAAAATCTAAACATACATCAACAGTACAAGTGCAACAACAGCTTTGATAAGCCTACCAAGTACTCACAAGTTTGGTGGAATTTCTGTGCACAAATTTATTATATAAAAAATAGTATACATGTAATCATATGTAATGGTGAAGGTTAAGTTATTGAATATATAGGATATTTTTTCAACTAAAACAAGTATATATAATATTAGAATGCTGATGTTAAATTTTGAATATAACGTTCAGCAAAGACCCTCAAGAAAACAGTGCTAAAAAAAAGTTGAGGGGAAAAAATGTTAACATTCAACATTAACACATTATTTTGTTAAGATTCAATAATAATTATTAATAATAATATTAAATATTTTCACATGAATCTTCTTACCTAGTGATTTTAAGGCAGGTTGGAAGAAATCATGGAAATGTGTGCTTTCAACTTCTTGTAGGCAAATCACCTGCAAAAAAACAACCACAATATATACATTTATTAAAGAGTTATCCCATGATTAAATTTTACAATATAATTCCTGCAAATGAAATAGAACCACACATACTTTAAATGAATGAAAGCTGCAACAAAAGAAGAAAACAATTTACAAACTTGTCTATTACATGCTCAACTATTAGCAATATCAAACAGAAATGTAGTGAATGGAGTAGAGTTGTAAACCTTGATATGGTCCCTTCTGAAACATCTTAATGTTTTTTTTTTCTAGATTTCTGTGCATAGGACTGTTCTAGTACAACTACCCCCTGGACAACTACCCCCGCCAAAAATTGGTATCTACATGTACCACCTAACCCTATACCCACCCATAACCCTATTTCTGGGGGTAGTTGTCCCCAGTTTTCCTGAGGGTAATTGTTCAGGGGGTAGTTTTCCTGATATGCAAATTTGGGGTTCTTGTGAACCAGAGGCCTATTCATGACTAGCCTAGCTCTAGTGATAATACTCACATCTGCATCAGCCTGTTGTATTTCATCCAAGAGCTGCCGTTTGCGATGATCCCATGGCAGGATGTCTCTATCACAGTGTCTGTAGAGGTAGCTGTTCATTTCCAGTAGACCCTGGGCAAGTACGTTGTAAGACACAATGGAGAATTCAACACTGCCTCTGCTTGAAGCCCTGTTCTGTTGGCCCCTGTGCTGAGGTAGATTGAACCACAACCGCTTCTTGTATGTGCTCCTCGCATCTACAAAGGTACGGAAAAGAAAAAAACAGTCATCAGTTTTCATGTAAGATGACCAGTCAATGACACTGTTAGTATCAAACTTATGATTACAAAAAATCTTGAAGTAAAAGTTTAATAACAGATTATAATTTTCTAAAACTCATCAATTTGGCTAAGATTTCAGTAACAGGTAAACTTTAAAAAAAATGTGTTTCAGGAATACCAAGAGAATCAACAAAAATTGTAATAATTTTTTTGTTCAGAAAACAAAAGGTACACAAATGTTGCCAACATATGAACAACTTACTACATCTATAATTTTCGCAACTGACAGTTTTTGCCACTTAACTTGTGTCATCAGATTGATTATGTGGAAAGAAAACTCTCACAAATATAGCGTCCTATGGTATTTCAGTGAGTATTGTGGTCTGCTAAATCTACAATGTACTAGTATATGACAGAGAATGGGAGTCTTACCATTACCTGACTGGGAGGCTTGACTTGTTGCAGCGGATGAATGAAAGTAACGAGGTTGAGGTTGGCTTTGAGATGGGATGCATGATGTACCAGAATAAGAAGGAGCAGTGTTCTCTCCAGTATTCGCCAGGTCTCTCCCTCTTGATGTACTCATGTGTGTGGGTCGTTTCGGAATTTGCACATGGCTTCTTGTGAATTGTCCATCCTGAAAGCTACGTGGACCCCTTCTCCACTCACACTCGGCATGGTTCTTTGGCCAATCGCCCTGGGTGAAACCTTTAGTTCTAGAAGTTCTCATGCTCTCTTTTGATCTATGATCAGAGCTGTCTACTTCATGTGTCTTTTGAGCTTTCGACCTTTGGTTCTGATGATGATCTGAAGGTGTACGGCGTCGCTTAGGATCCCTTTCTGACATCCTCTCCATATTCACATTCCTACAAGTTGTGCTGTTATAAAATGTATTTACAGACTGATTACTGGGCGCAAAGGGAACGCATTGCTGTGTCAATCTCAAAAAGTTTAAGGCTGTTGGTGGAAGACCTAGAGAACTATTCCAAGATGTCCAGGCAGGTTGAGGAAGGTTATACCATGGGATGAGACTCAGGGCCCGCTGGTTTCTTTGCATCGCAGCTTGTTGATAGCTCAACTGACCATGGAATCGAGGTGCTGAGTTGATGATTTGTCTTGGAAGCATTGCTAATGGATGAAGCGTCAAGAAGAATTCATGCAACTTCTGAGGGGCTTTGTTTCGCAGGTTCAGGAGTTAGCATTCTAAATTGCTCTACTTTCTGTCTCCCCCAAGCTAAAGCATCTGGAACACAAAATAAGATGATAACTGAATAATTACCAATGTCAAAATTTACAAGTAATTTAGATACTTACAGACCTAGATTTAAGTCGCCTGGGGGCCGTACCACGGAACCGTGATAAAGGCTAAACTCATTGACATCTTCTCCAATAATATCGATATCACTAGTTGTCTAGCTAGGGAGCTCTTCATGGTACCGAGATAGTAAGATTGGAGCTAACTTCGTGGTTGGTGGATAAAGATATGACTAACTTGTCCATGGTTTCGTGTTACGACCCCCTGTTCATGCTAGCTAACAGGATTTCAACAGCAACTAATCAACTACGGTATCTACTCAAACTAACCAGTTGCATTTTGGTTTCGAGTAATTTCAGCTGAAGGCTAGGGACTAGGGTAACAAGAAAAACTTGTTGATAAAGGTGGGAGCTTATGTGCTGAAGTCTAGTTATAAATGCAGATCATGATCTTACTTCTAAGCACTCCTAGCATGAGGTCAATAGACCCATAGCAGGGTGTTGCTGCTAAGTTTTCACTGACACTTATACATGGTCAATTCAAAACTGACCATGCACTGAAAGTGCTGTACAGTGGTGGTTTTCTACCAATGGAAAATTAATGTACAAAGATTAACTTGTTGGTTACAAACTTGAGCCCTGTCAAAGAGGTATGTTCCAAATAAGGTCTTAAAATTCTAAGACCTTTTTTCAAAAAAATCTAATGGAAGAATTATATTGAAACAATACCCTGGATTAGCCATAATTATTTTGAGGTAGGTTTATAGCTGGTTTTACTGATTATTCTAAAGTTTCTTTAAGTTTCCTCATCAACCAAATGGCAGCATGTTTTAGTTAGACCTCTACAGACATCAGTGTACAGCTCAGGCTAAAATTATTAGACCAAGCACTCTTTCTCTTTTTGGACAAGAGCGCTAGTTACATTTTATAACAATTGACCTAAACTCACTTGTCATCAACCTAATCTTTTCCCAAGCTGTAGGTGCTAAGTTTTAAATGTATACCATTTTCCGTTGCATGACTGACAGACTGTGGATTCAAAATAAAATTACGCTCTTTATATTAAATATTTCAGCTCTAAAGTTGGTCAATTATGTAATGAAACTGAACTTTCTTGCAAGAGCCAAGAAACATCAAACAGCATGCCATAATTCCATCAGCATCTCTCAATCTCCCTCGAGCAATTTAGACAATATTCAATGATTCACTCTCGACCCCCCCCCCCAATAATTTCAACGCACGTGGTTTTCACCGCATTTCCTGTCGTGAAGTCCCCGTGCCTACAGGGCTGGTAAGCTTGCAATGGAGCAGTGTAAATAAATCATGCGCGGCCGTATCCTTAGCCTCGTTTTAAATTTCAGTTTTATCTAGTAAATGACTTTCAGTATTTTTTTTTTATGGTCAGAGCAACAGAAATGTATTTATTTCGATCCCTTTGCACTTGTTTTTGGAAGTTACTAAATCCCTTTAATACTGAAAAATTATTTTAACAGCGGCCAAGCGCCATAGATGTTATGAAGGCGAGTCTTGCTGTTTTGCTTGCCATAATGGCCTTTATTTTGGCAAAGATTGACAGTTTAGAATGCATTCTAAGCTGTAATAATAAATGTTTTAATCTCTTACAGTAACAACACTTACGTCTTGATAGGCTTTCTATTATGTAAACATTATTACAATTCAGAATTTCTGATATTGTGATAACGTTAACTATTAGATCTAGAGATTCTATACTATTTTATTTATCATTTACAGTCTATGTTATACTTTTTAAAAATGAAATTTTGTAATTTTGCATTTTTTGAGTTGACAATAAAGACCATTATTATTATTATTATTATTATTAATAATTATTATTAGAATAGTTACATGCAGATCAAAGACCTGATTGTTGTGCCAAGACCCGCCCCATATGCCCAGCTAGCTATAGTTTCTGTCGAAGTTCAATGCACACGGTACACGCGTGTTGCATAAACATGAACTGAATATAACGACCTCCACGCATTTAGCCAATCACAGCAATTACCACACAAGCAACTGAACCATCTGGGACTAGTAATGACAAGACTCAGTAAGAAAACTTTTAGAAAACAAACTTAATTTTTCACTTTTTAAAATAACATTTGCACTTATCTTTCTTCAATAATTGAGTGGTCAGATGTTCCTTTCACTATCCCTGATGTTTTGAGTTTTCTTTCTTTCTTCTTGGATGAAATATTATTTTTTAAAGTCCACTTTCTGAAAATTTCCCCGCACGTTTTTGGGCGGGAAAGGGCAAAAAAATAAGTGATGTTTTAATTTTTTTTTCATGATTTTGATTTGAAATTTATCCAAAACCTATTCACTGTGTCTTATAATGACATAGACACATGCTACTACTTCATTTTGGAGCTGAAAGTTATTGCAAAAAGGAGAAAAACCTCAGATAAAACAACATTGACAAGGTTGCAAAATTTTTACCAAAATATGGCAGTTTGGTCCACGAGGTCAATACTAACATCGTATTACTATTATGAGTGGCAATTACCATCGACCAGAGCCTCAGAGGCTAAGAATTTCTGTACGTACAAGTTTGTAAACCTTTCGTTGGAGCAGGTATTTTATACTTACGACTAGGTCTACAACCGGACAGAGTTTCTACGAGATGTAGGATCGGGAACTCGGACAGAAATAACACAAACAATAACAGTCGTAGAGAGACAACAGCTACAGAAAGAGAATTTTACTAAATCCGGCCCCACACATGCATATTCACGTATTGTTACAACATCTCATTTAGGCCTAATCCATGTTTAGACGTGTTAAGGTCAAAATTGGGTAAATTTTAACCAAATAAAATGTAGCCTTTGACGCAGTCTTCTAACAGTTACGAATAGATTTGAAACTTTAAGACTTTCAATTAGAAATACCCGAGAAAACAAACATTCACCTCACCATTCTTCTAGCTCACTGTCTCCTCTCATCTCGACACCGGTGCTGGATTAATCATGAGATGGCGCTGTTCGAAATTTCTTAAAATTGCGTCAGACAAAATGTGAATGCACAAAAAAAAAAAACAAGAAAAAAAAAACAAAAACAAAAACAACAACAAAGCAAAAAAACAACAACAACAAAGGAAAAAAATGAAAAAAAGAAAAAAAAAGAAAGAAGAATAAATGAATAAAAAATCAAACAGATTTAGCATATATTTAAATGATTCATGAGTTTACATGCGGGGGCGTAAGGGGAAGGGGAGGGGCAAAATTGGAATTTCTGATTATTGTAGATCCATTTTCCAGACAAAGCTGACTGCGAGCAAAAATATATGGGGAGGGGTGGATGCGTAGGTGTGAATTTTGTTTTTGTTCTTTAAGTAAATATAGTCATTCAGCTTCATGAGAGAATTTCTTCATAAAAAAAAAACTTTTTATTATAGTCAGACGCGGATAATTTAGAAAAAAAGTGCATAAAATCGAATATATTTTCAGACCCCCTTTAAACAAAAATAAAGTGCAAGTGACCTGTTTTTATCAACCCCAGGCTCCTCTTCAAGCTCAAGTAATTATGTAAGTAATTGTCTTCTTATAGGGACATGTTTGTAAACCAATCACCTTCTTCCCCATAGCTTGCAGCATCCATTGATTCCATCTTCTATTGATACACAATATTCAATCGCCAACATAATACAAAACAGCAATATTATACAAAAAATATAATAAGATAAATATGGAAGATAAATAAATAAATAATTCATAGCACGATAATAGCTACAGTACAAAAATGTAGTATGACTCACATTCTGACAAAAGTATAGACACTATATTTTATTCTTTTAATTCTATTTAAACAAACAAAAGCAAAGAGAGAGAGAGAGAGGGGGATATGAAAGGGAAAAAAACCTTAAATATCGATATGATATTCTTTAAAAAAATAAAATAATAATATTGTTAATTATAATGTTACTTTCTATTTTATTATCTTGATATGGAAATGTGATGTGTGTGTGTGTGTGTGTTTGAGGGGTGTTTGCACAGGGCACTACCTTCCTAGGGGAAGGGGTATATCCCCCACACCCTCCCCAATATTGACACTATTCTATTATGTCTCTGCCAAAAGTATGGGGGCATTTGTTATGTCCCGGCTAAAAAGATAAAAAAAATAAAATAAAATAAACAATAACAAAACCTAAAAATAAAAATAAACAAAAATAAAAACGGCCACAGCCCCTCCCCTTTGACCCCCGTGTAGGATGGGTATGGGACTACTTTGTCGTTTTCATTTAATTAATTTAGACTTTTTCGTCTGAAGTGTATCATTGCGCACACATTATGACGTAATAATAATTTTAAAAATGGACAATGCGCGCAGTTCACCATTGTATTAATAGCAACATACGCAGAAATAGAGAAACACAAACACAAAAGAAATAACAACTCGCTTCCGTAATTAAAAACAAAGCCTCATTAATAACATAACACAAGAACCCATAACCGGTAACAATGCAACGTTTAAATTAAAAGCAGAAACTGACAAAAATAGAATCCAATCATCTGGCGCCAGAAACGAAAAACTCATCACAAAAAACTGTCTTCAGAAGAATCCCATCTCAAACTTATCATGTCTCTTTGGCGCAACGCATCTCGCAATGTCATCCAATATCGGCAGCTTCTCGTATCAAAAGCCTCACGGATTCCCATCTTCAACCAGTCCTTTTCACAGCAGAACAAGTCTATTTGGACAGATCTTGCACCCAATATCTCAGTCAATCCCAAGGTTTCATTGGTTGATGAAGGATTAATCATCAAAGCATCAGGGTTGAGCGATGGACAACCGGTGACGATCAAAGCCGAAAACTCAGATTGGATCCAGCGAAGAGAGTCTCATATCTCTCGGATGCTACGTGGCTGACGAAACTGGATGTGTCTCTAGTAAGTAAATGCCCTCTTCTAATTGTCACGATGTGGAAAGGGATAATTTACTTTTTTATCCGGGGGGGGGGGAGGGGAAGGGTGAGAGGGACGGACACGTTTCGTCTTCACACCCGTTTTCTTATGCCAACAGCACTAATTTTGTATGATGTTTCGTCACCCTCCAAATATCGCATACAAATCCGAAAACACATTCATGTTACGTATTAACTTTTGTTTCAAATGGGAGCATAAAACTCATTGCAGCTTTGGAAAAGGCACAGGAAGGTGATAACACATGTAACCCTGTGAGCGTCGGAATTTGTCAGGGCACGTCGGGCAAGCTCAACACTTATACGCTAGGGTTTTTAACTCTCTATCATAATTTTGAAAACAATTTTCACGAATATTGATGAATAATAATGTTGTCTCATTTAGTTTGGGTGAGTTAATGCAACTTCCACTTATGAAAGCATTTTTCGATCATGCGAGGGGGCAACTTAATTTGCTGTCGAAGACTTTTTTTAACGAAAGTTCCCAGCTCGGCGATTACAGACACAGTACTCCAGTATTTTCTGATGTTGCATTAATAATGCCGCTCACATGTCTTCCTTTTTTTCCTTTTTTTTTTTTTTTTTTTTAGATTAAAAACTTTGAAGAGTTTTCCCGTGCCCTTTTACAAAAAAAAATGTTTCCATCGATCAAACGCTACTAAAATATCGAACTCAAGTTTTAAAAAATACAACCCTGATTGGTTGAAAGTCTAGTTTCGTAAAATTTTTCCCTTTGTGTTTAATCGCATATTGTTTTCTATGCCAGATTTCCCCGGTTCCTATTAAACACTAATTTATGAAGCAATCAAATTATTACGTAATGTAGATTATTTCAAATATTTTTTTCCCCCATTATCTCTAATAGCATCATCCCAACCCTCATTAGGAGGTACTTATCAAGGACTTGAACCCCTTGGACCGATATGGAGTCTGACTTCTACCTCATCAAGGATACCCTTTGGTGCTTTAGAGCAAGACCACGGACCAGATCGACCCCTCAATATCAAATTCTCACTCCTAAACGGTCATGTAGGTGGGATCGATCAATCAAGAGATGACGTCATGGGTGAAGATTGTGACATCACCAGAGGGTTCATGGCGGGTAACATTGAAAGAACTCCCTTCAAAGAGGGTCCACTTGAAGGAATGTTATACGTACCAACAGATAGAGGTAGGCAGGTTTCTCTAAAATCAAATAACTTGTTGCATAATTTACATCGATTCAAAGAACATTGACAACCTCTTTTATCCGATTAAAGGATGTTTGAATAGGCCTGTTGTATTTTTTTATTTTATTTTTTTTTTCTTCATTTTTTCATTTAATACTTTCCATTGATTCATTCCCGATGTGTGCTTTGCCCTCGCCTCTTGCTCACTCACTTTTATGCTCACGTGTGGCATGCTAGGGGATATCTAACTAAGATGTTAAACTCTTTTCATTTATTTCCAAGAAGACGAGCTCTAACAATACATTTTCTTTGACTGAATAATATTACTTGAAAATAAGTATAATTTATGCACTTTATTAAAAAAAAAAAATAATATTCGATATTACGAAAGATGCAAAATATCTTAACTGATATCATACAAGTCTAACATAAAAGTCTTTTTCTCTGAACTTGTGCTTAAATGCAACAAAATATAACTTTATTGTTTTTTTTACTTCTTTATGCATATATATGATTGAAATTTTGTGGCGGTTCACACTTGTGAAGCTCCACAGGCATCTTTGTTGAACAGTAACAAAAATCATGCAAGATTAGATGGTGCACAACATGTTTATCATAATTATGTTTGCATCACGATCTCTTCTCCATATTCTAGGTTCCGTAAAGGAAAAACATGTAAAGCAGATATTCTTTCAATTTTATCTTTTATTTTTAGGTTCTCAGCCGCGTGCTGCTATTCTCGATTTCCGTAGTGCAGAAGAGAGTCATCGTGAACATCTAGGAGCTTTGCTTGCTTCTCATGGTTATGTTACTATGACAACCAGATACCCACTCCAAACTGATACCCTTGTCAACATAAACTATCTTGAGGTATTTTACTGTCACTTATATTCAGACATTATGGATAATAATGGCAAAATAGCATGTTTCTTAGTATAAAATTTTCGAGATTAAAAACATTAACGTCTTAGATAGACTCTATTAAACCATTCCCGTTGTAAGTAGCTTATCGTACTCTGCTCCATCTTACACTGTTCGTCATAAAGGTGGAATATTTTTTTCTGGCTCAAGCGACATGTTGCTCCGTTATTAATTTCTTGAATGTGTTTGTCACCGCTTTCACTTTATGGGATCCTGGGTATATCTTGGACGTTCCCTCAACGCTTCCCGGGGATTTCTCTTCAAAAAAATTTGTCACCCCCAGAAGATGGCCATTTTCGTCATTTTTTCTTATTTTGGGGGCCCTTTTTTGTTCACGCGACCCACCAAGGCTCCCTCAGTCCTACCCCGAGGAAACACGTCTGAGGTGGAGATTTGTTATTGTTTTTTAAATCAAGTCTAGATTTATAGTTACAGGCTCGACTCTTTTGTCTAGGGGAGGGGTCAAAATTTATTTTGATTGGGGTTCAACATTCATTTTATTCATTTTTACACCTTGGAAATTTCTTCCTTCCCTAAATTGTATTGTAAAATCTCAACCAAACATAAATAAAAATAAAATATTATCAATAATGACTATTTACAGCCTTGTCATCAAGGCTAAACAAAATTTAAGGGGAAAATGATAATATTTAAGGGTTAAAGGTGGGTTTTCATTTCTTTTGTTTTCAGCATAAAGATGGAATAAAATATTCCGAATTTTCACCAATCCCGTTTTTTACTTCAACCCCTCCCATAGACAAGAGACCTAAGCCTGTCCCCAGAAATATAGATTTAACTTAAAGAACAATATAAAACAATACACCTCAGCCGCGTTTCCTGGGGGTAGGACTGAGGGGGGCGTGATCGGCCGGGGAAACAAAAAGGGGCCCCAAAATGAGAAAAAATGACAAAAATGGGCATCACGGGGGTTGACAAAACTTTTTTGGAAAAAGGTCCATGTCAATGGTTGGGAGAATGTCCAAGATATAGCCAGGGTCCCAAAAAGTAAAAGCAGGGACAAACATATTCAAGAAATTAATGTCAGAGCAAAATCATGTCGCTATAGCGGCAAAAAAATATTCCACCTTTATGACGGACAGTGTATTTCAATTCCCGATTATGTCGTCAATAGCATGGTATTTAGAATCTCTCTCTCTCTCTCTCTCACCAAGAATTCTTTCTCTCAAGTATCCTAAATTTCTTGTATATGTCATGTTCCTTCTTGCTACAAATCTCGACAACTTCCTTTTCCTATACCCTCACTCTTTCCCTCCCCTCTCAGTCTCTTTCTCTTCCTCATAACTAATACACAAATTTAAATTGATCTTTTTTTTGTCTTGTAGCAATTATATCATCGTCTATCCTCTCATGACATGGTCGATGAGGGACGAATCGGTGGCCTATCGAGGGGCGATGGTGTTGCTGTAGGTCTTAACTTTGCCGCTCATCTAAATCATCTACCACTGCAGTGTCTCTTAGGAGTTAATGGAGTCAGCTTTAATACCAACTTTGGCTGGATCCTCCCAAACGGAACCAAAACCGATTTCTTCCCGTGAGTATTCATTCACAGCTATAGCTATCATGATGCAGGTATAATGACCTTTTGCATTTAAGTTACTAGCCGCCTAAACAATAAATGTCCACCATAGTTCAAAAGATAGTACTTACAAATTCGCACCATCACCATTGACATCATTATCATCATCATCATCATCACCATAATCATTATCATTATCAGCACCATCATCAGCATTCACCATTAAATTTGTTTTTCTTAACGTCATAATTCCAATTAAAACTTTGTTTTTCTTGTTCTTTCGTTCTGTTTGATTACATTTCAGGATTTACAGAGATGATGTTTGGGTCAAACAAGAATATGATATTTAATTTAGAGATACCGGAAACTGGAGTTATTATAACTGGAAACGATTTATAGAAAAAAAAAGAGCTTCTTGACGAGTCAATAGATGTGAACTTCTTGTCCATGGACAAGAGTTCTGAATATACATTTAGATGATAATTACATATGAATTGAATGTGATAAAATTAATAATTGAAACGATGATATTATAAAATTGTTTTGCAGGTACTACGAGAGGAGTAAGTCTTATAAACCAACCAACGGCTCGGTCAGTCTTTGCTCACAATTTGAGCCTTATAGGATCGCCTCAATCCTTGGTCAAGTACCAGATTGTTTCGTACCGGTAAGTGTCTCATAGTAATATTGCTAAGGAAATTCGACTAAAGGTGGTGAAGCATGTATCCAACATAAAGTAGGGGAACCTAGAAGAAAATATGACCTTTGGAGAAATAGAAAATAATAAAGAACACCCATAATGACCTTTGGAGAAATAGAAAATAATAAAGAACACCCATATGACCTTTGGAGAAATAGAAAATAATAAAGAACACCCATATGACCTTTGGAGAAATAGAAAATAATAAAGAACAGGAAATGAGAGAAAAACTAACAATAATAATAATTATTGGTACAATGCTCTACGGAAGTTAAGCAAAAAGGGATATTAACCTAATTTTTAAATAAGTTGAACACCTAGGCCTACACGTTTGTCTAATTAAAAGAAGAGTCAACAGTGAAGAAATTGCACAAAATGATTCATATTGAGCCAATATATTTTCTTCATCAGGCTGAAAATATTGACATTCCTCTGATGATGTTCATTTCTCGAAGTAACCCATATCTACCGACCCAGTACAGTATGCAGGAGGTGAGATAATTACACTTTTTTGTACGCTAATCAATCTAATCTTTTTTTTTCCTTCTTTTTTTAAAACTTTAATTTGCCACACAAATCAACGAAATATGTGTTGATATTGATAAAGAATGGCAAGTATGACACCTGAATAAACAAGATATTACTTTCATAAACACGACAAAGAAAAATCTGGATTCGTCTGTTAAAAATACATGTAGATGTAGACCTCCTTGCAAATCTTTCTTTTTTTTTTCTAAAATCTCTGCTTTTAGATGTCTTGCAAATATGCGTTTCTATAAACATGAATTGGCCATAAATCGAAGAATTAATTAACAAATTTGTATAGACCGAGAAAAAAAATAATAACTAGAAAATAAAATCAGTGAATATCTAAGAGCATTTGCATATTAAATAAGATGGTGAAAATTATCTTCTCAAACTTTTGCTTATAGTTGAAACATCGCCTGTGCCACGCTGGAAAGAGAGATCAGCTGGAGCTGATTGAGTACTCGGATACTGGACATCTTCTTGATCCTACTTATATCTCTCACATTCAAGCATCACATGGAACAATATCAAATATGACAGGTCTCATTTATTTCCTATTGTTCGAATAAGGATTTCCCCCCCCTTTTTTTTAAACCATTAATTAAGGAGTATTAGTAGAATTAGTAGTTGAAGTAGTAGTAGTAGTAGTAGTAGTAGTAGTAGTAGTAGTAGTAGTAGTAGTAGTAGTAGTAGTAGTAGTAGTAGTAGTAGTAGTAGTAAGTAGAAGTAGTAGTAGTAGTAGTAGAAATAGTATGTAGTAGTAGGTAGTAGTAGTAGAAATAGTAAAAAGTAGTATGTAGTAGTAAGTAGTAGAAGTAGAAATAGTAGTGAGTAGTATGTAGTAGTAGTAGTAGTAAGTAGTAGTAGTAGTAGTAGTAGTAGTAGATAATAGTAGTAGTGGAGTAGTAAGTAAGTAGTAGTAGTAGTAAGTAGTAGTAGTAGTAGTAGTAGTAGTAGTAGTAGTAGTAGTAGTAGTAGTAGTAGTAGTAGTGCATAAAGTAGTAGTAGTATTAGTAGAAGTAGTAGTAGTACTACTAGTAGAAATATTTAAAGTAGAAGAAGTAGTAGGAGGAGGAGGAGTAGTAGTAGTAGTAGTATATGGTAGAAATTACAGTAGTATATACTTAGCAATGTATTCTGTCAATATTTTGTTACAGACGAATTGCGGATAGCATGGGGAGGAAAAACAACAGAACATGCACGATCACAAAGAGACATGTGGGAACGAACATTGGGATTCTTTAAAAGACATCTTCAAAAATGATTCCAACCAAACAAGTATCGTAATTCCCCTTTAAAAAGTTAGAAAACGTTGCATTGCTGTAAATATTCACTGCCAAAATAAATGTGTATCTAAGTCACACGAGTAAAGAATAAAAGATATGTATGATATGTATAGACGATATAATATTGTGTCATGTCGTTATTTTGTTTCAAAAATCAAATTGCACTTTGTACCATTCATGGTGTAGTTTTTTTTTTTTTTTTATAGCTTGTTCCTCATTTAACTAGACTGAAATTTAACATCTTGAGTGCTTTCCCATTCATTTACATTGAGATGATATATGCAGGACAATGATTGAAGGACTAAAATCAAGCATGTACTGCTCTCAATTTAAACAGATTGTATGCTTTACAAATTAAATTAAATTCACTTCAATTTCGGTTTATTAACATAAACAAATATAACAAAAGTCCCAGGACTAAGAATGCCATATTCACATATAAAACAGACATAAAATTATCATAAATACACATGATAAGGATAAAATTATACGGTTAAATCATCAAAAAAATACAAAGGTACAAGGACTATGGTAGAAAATTGCATAAATATATATCGCATAAATACACATGTATGTATAAATTTATAGGAAGAGCAAACTACTACATCATTGAATTCATCATTGCACTCATCTCCGCCTTCTCTCTCTCTCTCTGTCTCTCTCTCTTCAATCTTGGTTTTTCATTGAACTTCATGTAATCTTCGTACCGGTATTTAAATAAGGAATATCATGATGTTTTGTTTTGTTCGATCTTTATTATAAATACGTTAAACAATAACATAAATATATACTTTACACACAAAAAATATTCAAGATTCATATTAGTAACCTGGCATAATGACACATTAATTTTTGTC
Source organism: Paracentrotus lividus (assembly GCA_940671915.1). NCBI lineage: Eukaryota > Metazoa > Echinodermata > Echinoidea > Camarodonta > Echinidae > Paracentrotus > Paracentrotus lividus. Next base: position 77,898,197 of record CALNVZ010000174.1, on the reverse strand, counting down.
ATAATGGTGCTATACTTTACAATGTTTCATGTTGTTGGACACGAGAGTATTTTGTGCTTGGGTTTCATATGCCTCATGACTTTCATAGATTTCATTGATGTCTGGCAAAAAAACTTTCCGTTTTGCCATAAATAAATGTATTTTATTCCATTCATACAAAAATGGTATTTACCGTATATAATGCACGTATTTTACTTTGTTACACACACACACACACATACAGTATACAGTATACATTTCTTTTGAAATTCCAGTCGCAAGAAAAGTGCTCGTATTAAATCTAATTCAATAATTTATATACCGCTGATATAGTTTTCTAATCAAAGGCGCTTGAAATAAGTTTGTCTCCGTGCATATAACTCAGTCTCGATATATAGTATATATACAGAAACACACACACACACACACTCACACACACACACCCACACTCTCCCTCTCTCTCGCGCCCTCATACACATTCACACACACCCTCACACACACACACACACACACACACAAAAAAAAACAAAAAAAAACAAACATAACATTTGATCACAGTGATACGATAGAGGCGTTTGATATTCCATGGAGACTCTTTTACTTTCATGGATATTCTTAAAATATCTGAACTTTACAAAATCATTACAAATCACACAAATACTCCTAAATCACTTTATAGAATATCATGGATGTTTAAATACCTGCAAAATTGCTTGGAATTACCTGAATATAAAACAACACTCTTAAGTTTGTGAATTTCAGAATATTCAGGATCGTGTACTCACGAATTTCAATGATGAGAGCTAGAGGATATTCCCAGTTTTTACACACACATTAATAAACCCGTCCATTTTCACTTCATTTCTAAATTAAAATTCATTAATCAAGTGTAGTCAGAAGGGATCAATTTGTTTCTCTCAGAGCTGCATTCTTCCACATCAATAATTCCTCCATACTTGGTTACTCGAGGTTCATCTTTCCCGTTTACTCGTTTCGCCCATGGCTGAAGCTCCGATGTACCAAAGATCATGAAGATGAACCAGGAGACTACCGAAATTCCAAATGAAATCCAGAAAAATGATCTCCATCCTGCCAGGTCAGCCTGCAACAATAAAACGTAGCAGAAAGGTAACAAAAGTAGCAAAATGGAGACAGGGGGGGGGGAGAGAGAGATAGTCCCCACGAGTCCTCGTCCCACGAGGCCCGATTGTTCTCATATCGCATATTTTAATCATTATGATGTTTTGGCTGCGTCAAAAATTGACTAAATTTATGATGGAAAGTTCTCAAATGTATACTAGATTCATGATCTTGTAAGTTTTGATTAGTACAACGGGCATTGGGTTGCTGCAGGTTTTGTAAATCGGGGAAATATTATGATTTATACTGAGTAGCATCATATGCTATTCTGAGGGGGTCCACGGGGCACTGGCCCCGGATAGGCAAAGGGGCGCCACAAAGGATGAAAGGAAATAGAGAAGAGAGAGAGAGAGAGAGAGAGAGAAGGAAGGAAAGGGGAGAAAGGGGGAGTAAGAAGACAAAGAGGAAAAAGGAAAAAGACAAAGAACAAAAAAAAAGGGGGAAAGGAAAGAAGAGCCGGAGAGAGAGAGAGAGAGAGAAAGGAATAATAATGATTTAAAAAATAAATAAAAATTATACGTGGCGCAAATTGACGTATATTTAGGGGTTCAAATTAAACGCTGGTTAGGGGGCGCCAATTTAATCCAAATCCTGGGGCATCAAATTAACCTTAAAATAAGAGGTACCAGAAACTGAGGGGGTGCCAAATTGATTTAATTTAGGGGTACCACATCGACTGTAATAGGGCGCTAAATCGATTTCAACATAGGGCGCTAAACTGATCTAAAACTTAGGGCAACAAATTGATCTTAACTTAGGGGGGGGGTATTGGGTTTGACAGACGTGTATCAATCAGATATGATTATTTACGTCTGGGACCGACCTTTAACGTCACTATCCGAGAGACAGTGACTGGTATTCGAAGCAGGGTCCACTCCATGTCAATTTGTAGGCTGATCATAGAGCACATGAGGGGGTACTTGATGGGGGCGGCGGTAATTTAATTTTGATTTTTGAATGGGCAGGGGAGGCAGGGGGGGGGGGGGGGGTTAAGAGAAACCCCATGAGCAGTGTGTTTCTGAGTAGGGTTGGAATATATGTTTATTATGAACAAAAAATTGGGCGTTTAAAATCTGAAACAAGGTGAGTGAGTTTTCTGATTTTTTATTGGATAAGTTTTCAAACACCCCTCCCCGACGGCCCCAAGATTTATAACAAAATTGGGATGTGTTTAAGGTTCACATACGCAAGGCGTCACTGCAATGTTGCAGTTTAAACAAATGATGAATTTACATACATAGATACGGGAGGGGCTTGAAGGTGCCCGCCCTCGTAAAAATAGAAAGCCCCCCCCCGGACGACAAAAAATAAATAAATAAAATGGTTGGGTAGGCCTTTTTTCCATCCCGCATGAAATGTTTTATTAAATTTTCTTCTTGAACTTATTAGGGTTTGTTGTGTTTTGGTGTCAGACAGTCATAGATCCAGGGGAAAGGGGGCCGCCCCTGAATAAAAAAAAACAATGAAAAAGTGCCCTAGAATGGGTATACCACCGCACCCCACATGTAACCACATGTACCCAAAATGTTTTAGTAGGGTACACGCAGTTTGATGAAAAGGAATACATTAGAAAAGTGCCATACATTATTTTGTGCTTCACTTTTATTTCTGTTTAACAATTGTGATGTTCATACCTTTGTTTTCAAGGAGCAATGCCATATTCTTATTGGCAACGAGTCTAGACTAGTTCGCGATTTGAGTCTCGAGAGTCGTGTGAGATGTCTCCTGAGTCTCCGGAGAGGTGCGGGGATATTGATTTTAAAAGTCTTTCCAGTTGCTAGCTGCAAGCAACCTGACATCGCCGATACTCTTTTGTCTACTACTATACACAAAATCTGTCGCAAACTAGTTCGCGACCCCAGTCTCTGTAGGCTTGCAGATGTCGCCGTGACATCTTCTGGTCTCCAGGGAATCGCCCCCCCCAAAAAAAAATCAAAACATCTCTGGCATTTTTTGCAAAGTCTTTTAATTGATTTTTGGGGCAGATTTGAGGGGTTGTGCAGAATTTACTCAGCAAATATACAAAGCGAGCTCGAAGCGCGAGCGGAAATGTTTGAGGTTAAATGAACCGAATCTTGCATAATAAAAAAATAAATTACTGCATTGATTACCAATGAATTTAACAAACACGCCGTACCAGTAGGCCTAGGGTATGTGCCAAATTTTATTTCATTTAATCCTATAAGGCCTATTTTAAATCTAAGCGAGCAAGACGCGCAAGCTAAAAAAAAACAAAACAAACAAACAAAACACAAACAAAACAAAACAAAACAAAAACAAAAACAAAAACAAAAAAAACAACCAATTTGGGGCCTGAGCCCGATTTTCGTCTCCACAAATCTAAATACCATGCGAGCAGAAAGTTTTTAGGCTAAATGAACAGAATCTTGCAATATAAGAATCATGATAAATGCTCAATTATTAACGAAGGTTAACAAACAACACGTGGGACCCGAAGGGAATGGGATGGGGAGGGGAGGTTTAATTCGCAGAATATAGTCAGGCGCAGATCCAAGAAAATCGAATTGAACTCATTCGGTGGCCCAATTGTCTGGGACAAAAGCGGCTCTATTATGTTTACGCATGGGTTTACGCCCTGTAAGTTCATTGTGTGACTCTGGTCTGCGTCCGCTACTGTTATAGCGAGAACTGCATACACCTCTAGTAGATAAAAGTAATTTAAGCTAATTTATTTTATGTCAAAGTATTGTTGTACTCTGCAATTTTTTTGCAATTATAAGTATAATACAATTAAAATAGGCTTAAACATACATTAAAATATAATAAAAAGCAAATAATGGAGACTATGTATTTACGCCAAGTTTTTTATTCATTTCTTCTCCATTTTTTAAGGACCTCCGTCTTCGGCAGGAGTATAATTTACAAAAAATTATATTCCTGATGAAGACGCAGGTCGTCGAAAATTTGACATGAAATGAATAAAGAACTTGGTGTAAATGCATTATCCCGACTATTTGCTTTTTGTTTGATGACTGCCAAAATGTGAAACTCTATGTTGCTTAAAGATATAATAGATAATATAAATAATTAATATGAATTTTAATAATGAAAATAATAATGATAAATAAATAAAATATAACAATAATAAGCGCGAGCGAAAATTGTTAGAGTTCCGTGGACATGATGGAAGAAACACGAGTGTGGAAAGCCCATTTCAGCTTTAAAAAAATACATATCACCCGCGTAAATTCGGGAAGGGGGTGATTGTACATGCCATCCCCCATCTTTTTAATTGAGGGATGCACCCCCCCCCGGTGTCTACGCCCCTGTTCGGGATTCATGAATTATGATCTCTCAAATTCGAGATTAGATTTAAATGTAAATCATTTGATAAATATGTAATTAGGATTTCTCAAGGATGTAAATCTTAATTTTTCATGTAAAACCAAAGAACTACATTCATTAAAAATATCATCCGCAACTAATGGTGGAAGCTAATTTCGCGGAGATGGATTTGAGACGGAATTGGGACTACTTTTAGACTTGTTAGACGAGTTGTGAGACGGTTTTGAAACTTGTCGCGGAGACGTCTCCGATACTCTTTTTCCGTCGCGGAGAAGCCTCCTATAATTTTTTTTTTTATTGTCGCGGCGACGTCTCTGCGACGCAGAGGCGGATCCGGGGGGGGTGGGGGTGGGGGGGGGGAGGGACGCGCCCCTATAATTTGAAAACCACTTATTGACCGTACATTTTAAACCGAAAATTTTGGAGCCCCCCCCTCCAGTAATCCTGGACCCGTCACTACTGAGAAGGATTAGGGACGTCTTTAGACATAGTCCCAAATCAGTCTCAAACCCGCCTCCGCGAAATGAGATGCCACCATTATTCGCCATGCTAGTGCCTATAGTATTAACCACAACTAAATTAATTCATGTTGTATAATTCAGCTTACAAAATGTTTCATTGATGTTGAAAAACATTCTGATAAAAGAAAATACGATATGAGAAAAATCGGCCTCGTGGGAAAATACTCGCCTGCGTGGCGTAGGACTCGTGGACGTAGTCTCGTGGGACGTATGACTCGTGGACGTAGGTCTCGTGGGACGTAGGACTCGTGGGAAAATACTCAGCCTCGTGGGACTGGACTCGTGGGACGTAGGACTCTGGTGGTAGGCCGTGGCGTATCGTGTGGACGTAGGACTCGTGGGACGTAGGCTCGTGGGATCTCGGCCTCGTGGGACGTAGGACTCGTGGGACGTAAGGTCTCTGGGACGTAGGATCGTGAATATTCGGCCTCGTGGACGTAGGACTCGTGGGACCGAGGTCTCGTGGGACGTAGGACTCGTGGGACCGAGGACTCGTGACCCTCCCGTCTCCTATGGCCCCCAAAATTCTCGCGGAGGACAGCAAGGATTTTGGGGGCCATAGGAGACAGATCTAGTACATGCATGCTGGCTAATCCGTCCTTTGTACCACCGTGACGTAACCTTTTATACGTGGGACAAAAGATTTCGTCGCGGAAAAAGAGGAGACAAGCGATGTTGCAAATCTGTCTCAATTTTGTTCGCGAAGTGAGATAGCACCCTATAAGAGGCGATTTTCAACCATCTCATACTGCCAAAAGTTTTTGGTGTTATCGTTGTTTTTGTTGCTATTTTTTTTTGCTCTTGTTCGTCTTTTTGGTGGCACTTATTGGTTCCCGTGGTTCTCAGGGTTCACTTGGGGTAGTAGGCTTAACAATGCCCTCTCGCATAAAAATATGCGATTCTACGCAACTCCAAAAAATCAAACGTAACTCGATCAGGATTGGTCAAAACATTTATGCCAGAGGACACAAGGTTTGTGTAAGGTGTTATAAACCGTGTTTCGGCGGAGCAAAATTGCAAACCGCCATGATCCGATGATGTGTAATTTCCCCCTAAGCCCCCCCCCCCGCAAAAAAAAAAAAAAAAATAATAATATACTAAAAGAAAGAAATGCTAGCTTACCGATCGTCGTCATAAACTTTCGGACGGCAGTAAGACTGAAGTTGGTGTGTGCAAGGAGAAAGTCAGCCAAGATACCCACCCATGATGAAGATAAAGAAGACAATATGTGGAACTGATGACAAAATACCAGCCTACAGAAAATATACCGGAGAAGTTTATATATCGTTAGATATTCGAGTGGTAACACTTTTTATCTCTACGTAGTTGTTCATGTTTTTTTTTTTTTTTTTTTTTTTTTTTTTTTTTTTGGGGGGGGTTCTTTTTTGTCTTTTTGTGCATAAGGATTCAAGTCTGCATATCCTAGAGGGGGTATTTAACTAGCATGAAGATCTAGAACAGGCCTCTGAGATTCTCAATAATGTCCATCGGGGGCAAATGAGGCATGCGACCATATTTTATTGTGGGCAAATACATGGTGCACGCTAGTGATAATAATAACGCTCAATAATATATATATATATATACACTGTTTCGTCATAAAGATGGAATATTTTTTTCTGGCTCAAGCGACATATGTTGCTCCGTTATTAATTTCTTGAATGTGTTTGTCACCGCTTCACTTCTGGGATCCTGGGTATATCTTGGACATTCCCTCAACCCTTCCCGGGAGATTTCTCTTCAAAAAAGTTTGTCACCCCAGAAGATGGCCATTTTCGTCATTTTTTCTTATTTTGGGGCACTTTTTGTTCACGCGACCCACCAAGGCCCCCTCAGTCTACCCCAGGAAACCGTCTGAGGTGGAGATTTGTTATGTTCTTTAAATTATATATAGATTTATGGTTATAGGCTCGACTCTTTTGTCTAGGGGAGGGGTCAAAATTTATTTTGATTGGGGTTCAACATTCATTTTATTCATTTTTGCACCATGGAAATTTTATCTTCCTAAATTGTATTGTAAAATCTCAACCAAACATAAATCAAAAGAAAATGTTATCAATAATGACAATTTACAGCCTTGTCATCAAGGCTAAACAAGAATTTAAGGGGAAAATGATGATATTTAAGGGTTAAAGGTGGTTTTCATTTCTTTTGTTTTAAGCATAAAGATGGATAATTATTCCGATTTTCACCGTCTCATTTTACTTCAACCCCTCCCCTAGACAAGAGACATAAGCCTGTCCCATGAATCTGGATTTAACTTAAAGACAATATAAACAATACTTCTCAGACGCATTCCTGGGGGTAGGACCGAGGGGCTTGCTTGCCGGGAAACAAAGGGGCCCCAAAATGAGAAAAAATATAAAAATGGGCATCATGGGGGTTGACAAAAAATTGGAAAAAGTCCACGTGGGTGGTTGGGAGAATGTCCAAGATACAATCAGGGTCCGAAAAGCTAGGGACAAACTATTCAAGAAATTAAAGCAGAGCAAAATCATGTCGCTATAGCGGCAAAAAATATTCCACCTTTATGACGGACAGTGTATATATATATAATTATATATAATGCCGTTTGTGCCCTCGTCTCAATAGATTTGTGCTCCCTCATTATATTCAAACATCCTGTCTGGATCCGATAGCTATGTCGGAAAATATATACATTTTGCTGTTTTACAAACCTGAGAGATGTCAAATCGGAGAGCCTCTTTCAAGAATATTGGCAGGTTGGATGTGAGAGCGTAAAGGACCCACATGACAGCGAAATCAGCAGCGATCAAGCGAACAATGGGAGCGACGTACAGAGGTGTTTCCATGGATACTTTTTCGGAGGCTGATCGAGAAGGAAAGTTCGGAGAATTGATTGATCAATTTTATAATCTATCGATGTACCATGATTATATTATTTTGATTTTTGCACATAATGCAGCATAGGATATCTAACTTAAGCCTAGATAAAAACTTCATTTTGGTAAAATTGGCTCGAACAATATTGGATTATATACTTTACCCATCTTCTAGTTTGAGCTCAGCCATGATATAATCTCTCTCTTCTTGTGATATCCTAGGATGATCCATTGGTGAATTATAAACCACAAAAAACCACGAGATACAGAACATTACACCCAACGAACCTAAACAGTCGGAAATAAAAAAGTAAAAAATATATATTATCCTCCGTCATCTGTCTATTGTTCTTTTACAAGTAAATATTGCTCCAGAAAACAATAC
>CALNVZ010000174.1:77860957-77883502 GCA_940671915.1 Paracentrotus lividus | reverse complement strand
GGGGGGGGGGGGGGGGGGCCTCCGCAGCCCCCGCCTGGGTCCGCCATTGGGTTGCATTCCAAAATATTGGGAAACACGGGTAAAAGAGGGGTGTTGAAATCTTATATCGGTTCATTGGCAGGCCCTGGAGCCTATTGTACACTATAATTAAAAAAAAAACAGAAAAAAAAACCCAGCAAAGTGATGTCAGCAGAGTCGCCATACAAAAATGTAATTTAAAAAACAGTTTTGTTGTAATTTCTCCTCTAAGAATTTATGAAAGAGAAGGAAAAAAAAAATCATTAGTGTTCTATAAAGCTTACCTATCGTCGGCCTCATGCCAGAAGGGCCTTAACGTTTTTAGTATGTGTACATTATGAATGGGCTTTAAAAATGCTAAGGCCCTTCTGCCATGAGGCCGACGCTATTTAGGCTAAAACGGAACAAAATTTTACTCCTGATGTATATTTTGTATTTCTCATGTGATTATTTGCAGTAGAAATTTACAACAAAAGTGTTTTTTGAATTACATTTTTTATGGTGACTATGCTGACAGTAGATTTGCTGTAAAAATACAAATATTTTTTACAGTGTAATTGTACATACATTTTGTACACATTTTATCTTCAAGAAAGAAAGAAGAAGGAAAAAACAGAGAGAAGATATTGCTCACCTCAGACAGTCCTGAGAGAACTCGCAGTGCAATGATTGCCGGAGCGCCAGCAGTGTAAGCAGCCAAAGGGATGAGTAGGGTGAATATATCCGATAGAAGGTAGCCAAATCCTATCGCCCAGATGCAGAAGTTTGGGTATTTGTCAGCCATGATACCAGCAGGTATCTGCAGCACAGGAAAGCCATAGTAGATGCTAGCCAAGATGAGTTCTTGCGTGTGGGTATCCCATGGAAATTCTCCTTCCTAGATAGGGACATGATAGGGGTAAAGCATTTTAACCCTACTTCTTATTTTTTTTATAATGCGACAATATTAGCTTAAAATGATATAGTACATGTAGTACTACCGAGTGAGTCAAAAAAAACTTTACACTTAGAAAAATGTGAATAAAAAGAAAACCAATTTATAAACCCCAAATTATTTTACATATTCGGAAAGAGTAACATCTTCTGGAAAGAGTAACATCTTCTACAAAATAATCACTTTTCGAAAGTATAAATACAGAACTTGAAGCAGTTACAAAGTGGATCAAAGCCAATAAATTATCACTAAATCTAGAAAAAACAAATTTTATGTTATTTAGCTCAAACTTTTCGGAATTAAACCACGAACCAATTCTACATGGATAAATGTACAAAATACAAAAGTATCGAAAACTAAATTTTTAGGTACTATAAATAGATGATAAACTAACATGGAAATATCACATTGAAAAATTTTGTAAGATAATCTCAAGAATATAAGGAATGATGAATAAGCTAAAATACACATTTCCCTCAAAGGTTCTTTTATCACTTTACTACTTAGTATTACCTTACTATAATTACGGGATTTTATCCTGGGGAAACAGAGCTTCATACTTATTAGAAAGAATTTTATTACTACAAGAAAAAGCTATGCGAGTTATCAGTAACGTCCATTTCCGTCACATACTGATACACTGTTTTTTTCTAATAATGTTTTAAAAGTTCATGACTTATATAAACTTAACCTTGCAGTACATGTTCCAGAAACAAAATCAGGAATTGCCCCCAGCGCTTGGCAACATGTTTACTCTAAATAATGAAATACATCAGTATCCTACAGGCAATTAACCATTACACTTTACCAAAAGCGTACAGTGGCTCACACAAAACACTTTAATATTTACTGCCGAAATTTGGAATCTCTACCCAGAGACATGCGTGAGATAAGAAGCATATTTTTATTAAAACACAAACTTAAATTATTATTGTTTCATCATATAACCACTAATATCACTCTGTTTCTCTAATGACAGACGGATATCACCAAGGATCAAATAACACCTAAGAGCAAACTTTACATTTTCATGCACACTATATAAAAAAATCAATTATCTAAATCTTCGACACCCCCCCCTTCCCCCCTAGTTCCCCTCCCGGTATTTTTTGTCTCTCTAATTTGTTGTTTTCCTTCTTGTATAATAATTGTATTATTTTTCTTGGCCTCATCCCGCATGATGGTAACTGGTTAACAGTGCGTGCGCTGTTAGTCAGTTTTTTATCCGTGTTGGATGGGGCAAGAATTATTCAATTAAGATTTATTCAATTATGAATTATTCAATGAATATGTTTCAGTAAAAAAAAAAAAAATTGCTTACTTTGTATTCTATTTTATATTAAAGGGACCAGCGCCTTACAAGCTTGGCTTCTTGCTGGTTCCTGAATTTTCTTTATAATTGTTTTCTCGTGTTCTTTGACAAAATATTTCTTATGTTACATACTGATGTTGTTAATTATTTGATTTTTATTTTGTTAACTTTGAATACAAAAGAAAATCAATAAAGTATCTTGAATCTTGAATCTTGATGCTTTTTTGGTCTATCAGTGGCAATTTAGTCTTAATGTGTACTCATTCGTGGCATTACTTCACGAGTCAATCTAATTTTTCATACAAAATGTAGTCAATATGTGTAACAACAACCCTGCCAAGTTATTAAGTGGAAGACATTGATTTCGTTAAAAAGTTATGCTATTTTAATCAGGATGAAGTTGCTTTTTTCTAGCTTTTTGTTGTTTTGAATTTACTCCCATTCTGGCACAATTTGATATTGACATGTTCGCAAACAATGCGTCGTGTTCATCCAAGCATAAGGACATACCACACAAAAATGTTATCAATATGATGCAGGAGGAGTTACTTTTTCAGAATATGCAATATAATTTGGGGTTTATAAATTGGTTTTCTTTTTATTGACATTTTTCTAGGTGTAAAGTTTTTTTTGACTCACTCGGTATAGTAGCAAACGAACGAAACAAACGAACGAGGTACCAGCAGCCGAGTATTGGAAAACATGAGAAAGAACCCCACATTCACCAAACTGAACGTGTCGTCTGGGGTTCTTCTCCGTTACTGGGCGAATTGTTTATTTTTGTAAATATGCGTTCCTGACTTTAGAGAATCATAATTCTTTATCGGAATAAGATAGTACTTTCTTCTTTTTACAGCATCTTGCACATGCAAGTAGGTAGTTTTTAGGAAAGGTGCAAGCATCATTGTCTTAGAAAACTATTTATTTGAAATTATTGAAAATAGAAGAAAAAAATACTTTCTTTTAAAAAAGAGAGAAAACACAGTTCTTCACCAAAATTGTAACTTTTTTCAATTACAATTACAATCTGATTTCAGAATAGCACAAGTGTTAAGACAATTTAATACTCTTTATTTTGACAACAAATTTAGTGTGTTTAGAAAAAGAATTCTTTTTTTTTTTTTTTCAAATAGATTTTTTTTCCCTTTTTTTTTTTTTTTTTTTTTTTTTTTTTTTTTTGGGGGGGGGGACCATATACAGCAGAAATGCACTACCAGACGTTCAGTTTGGTAAATGTGGGGTTCTTTTTCATGTTTTCCAATACTCAGCTGCTGGTCCCTTGTTCGTTGATTAAAAGACAACTAGCTACCTGAGTGACTATATACATGTAAGTGCCAACCAGATAACGAGTTAAAAAGACAACTCAGACGAGTCAAATGTTGAGAAGACGAGTTGCTGAAACTCGGCAATTCGACTTGTTTGTGACAGGAAAACAAGACCATATCAATTCTAGTTGTAAACTTAAGGGGAAGAGGGCGCTATCACTCTACGCAAAGCGAACGCGGCCATAGACTTTTTGTATTTTGCACAGTTTTTTCACTTTGTTTTCTTGATTATGGCGAGCAACTATCTTTTCAAAGAAATGATCAACTTGAATAAATACGCTATAGAGTCCGAATTTTTCAAAAATAGGAATAACTTATTGCAAAGGGAAAAAAAAGTCCTGTCACTTGTGTCAATTCGAAATCCTAGTAAGATCAAATTCCTTTACAATATGGCCAATTTTGCTCTCAAAATAGCTCATACGCTGCATAGTCATCTTCCTCGATTACGCATAATTATATTACACCTTAATGATCAAGCAGTTTTTAAAAGCTTGAATTCTCAGCTTTCCAAATATGGTACATTCATCTCGATTGGTTAAAAAAAGGCCTGTCACTTTGAACATTATCACAAACGAATCTTTACTCGATGGGTCAATATTTCCGCATATCACATGCATATCGAATGTGGACGGCGTCTTCGCAAGATGTGACAAGATCACTATTTATATCAATAATCGTTAGGAACATCAATCTATGTGAAATAAAGATTCTGATTACAACTTTAGCACAATGGTGTTATAGGCTTGCCAAAATGTCTTTTTCCCCAATCTGGTCTGAAGCATCTACCTACGAAAACTATGATAAAAGTTCAATTATTTATTTCATTTCCAGGACTAATTTCCTCGAACGGATCGACTGACAATTCCATTTTACCGACAGGGAAGTTTTCTTAGGCGAGTTTTTGTGCGCTAAGTAATAATTGCATGCAGTTGTCAATCGGTCGCTTCCCGCCGTTAGCGCGGGTTTTGTTCTTCAGCTGCGTGCATTTCCACTAAACTCATGAATGTAATGTTGCGTTTCCCCTCCTCAAATAACGGACGCGTCTTTATGTTAAGATTTAATGTCATACGTTAGATTTACATTTCACGTGGAGTAGAATTGATATGGACAATTTGCTGGAACTTGGCAATTCGACTTGTTTGGGACAAGAAAACAAGACGACAATTTGCTGGAACTTGGCAATTTGACTTATTAGGGACAAGAAGACATGACGACGAGTTGTTGAAACTCGGCAATTCGACTTGTTTGAGACAAGAAGGCACAAAGACGAGTTGTTGAAACTTGGAAAGTCGACTTGTTTTGGACAGGAAGACAAGATAAAGAGTTGTCGAACCTTGGCAAGTCGACTTGTTTTGGACAATAAGACAAGATGAAAAGTTGCTCAAACTCGGCAGGTCGACTTGTTCGGGACGGAAAGCCAATATGACGAGTTATTGAAACTTGGCAAGTCTACATGTTTGGGACAGGAAGGGAAGATGTAGATTTGTTGAAACTTAGCAAGTCTTCATCTTTTCTTCTCATCCCCAACAAGTCGACTTACCGAGTTTCAACAATTCGTCTTCTCATCTTCTCATCTTCTTATCTCGTCATCTGGTTGGCACTTAGGCCTATACGCTTCCGTAGTCGAGAACACGAAGCACGAGAAACGGCAATACCCAGGTGATGCCATTACGTCTTTATGCGCCGATGATTTTTCGTCAATCGTCAGTCGATGCCGTCAAGACTTGACGAAATCAAGGGATATTTTCCTGGCGGCCGGGCAATGATGGAATGATGACCCGCTGGTTCCCGGATCCGATCTCTGACTGGTTACCTACTAATTTCTTAAAATTATTCCGGTAGTCGTCTGTGTGCTCTTTGATTGCTTGAACACGAAGCACGAGAAACGGCAAAACCCAGGTGATGCCATGAGGTCTTTATGCGCCGATGATTTTTCGTCAATCGTCATTCGATGCCGTCAAGACTTCAGTGAAGAAGTCGAGGAATATTCTCCTGGCGGCCGGGTAATGATGGAATGATGACCCGCTGGTTCCCGGATCCGATCTCTGACTGGTTACCTACTAATTTTTTTTTAAGATTCCGGTGGTCGTCTGGGTGCTCTTTGATTGCTTGAAAGGTTCGCGTCTTTTCATTTTCGCGTCACGACTGATGTGAGCGAAATGAATGAATATTTTCTCACTTTTCATTTTCATTTACACTTTTGCAGCATACGAAAACAACGAAATAAAATCATTATCAAATATAACATACCTTGACGTTTTCACCCCCTTCCTGATCATCGGATCTTGCAGGGCACAGTTCGGCCGTTGAGTTGATGGAATTGTAGGTGGTGCTGTATGTACTGTTAGCCATTGCTGTTATGGCAACGCTGAGGTTGACCCGATTCATAAAAGCACATGTCATTCCAAAGAATCCCATGTAACTCAATATGTAACGGCATGATGTTAGTGTGTGCGCTGGTCCTGTCACGAAATGTAGAGAAAAACAAAGGTAAAGAAAGATGAAACAAAAACGTATGACTATGAAACCGTTAGTGTTGAGATGAAAAAAAAAAAAAAAAAAAAAAAAAAAAAAAAAAAAAAAAAAAAAAAAAAAGAAGAAGAAGAAGAAGAAAAAAAAAAAACTTTATTTTCGCAATTACAGTTATGTACGTGTATTCAGAGTACACCAATATTTATCTGTATTACAGTACATCAGAGGATGAACTTTACCAGAAGAAGGAAAGTAGGGCTATATTAATGTACACGTGTATTTTCATCACAAATAATAAGCAACCCTACAAATAACAAAATTTAAAGATATTTTGTAACCGAATCGGTTTCGGCACACTAAATCAGTCCCAAAGTTATGAACAAAATGATTAAAAAATTAATATCAAATTAACGACACCTAAATTCCCTATTAAATTTGATTAAATAATATGCTATCAGTTATTTTCGAATGTTCTATTATTATCTTAACAACATTATCTTAACAATATAGCACGACCACATTCTATAATAACTATATGATGAAAATGTGCAAATCTATCTACAAGTATGTTGATACAATGGATGATGCTGTCCAATAATTCATTACATTGATTCAAATGAAGAAAATTTAAACTCAATGACAAAAATTTCTTTAATTCTAACCACTAATTTGACATTTGAAAAAGTGCGATATACGAGAGTAGGAAACAAATAATTTCATGAAATTAATCATTTAAGTCTAATACCAAATTATGTTCAAATAATAATATCCAGTTGATTTCCTCAAACTATATGATTGACTTTCCGATCCCATTTTAAATGGAAATCCCATGGACCATATATTGAATAATCTCGTAAACTGTCATAATTATAGTTATGGAAATACGGCAATACATTCCGTACATGTATTTACAGGAATGCAAAATTCAATAGTTTTTATAATTCTTGCTAAAAGTAAATTTAAATCAAGTTCTTTGGCATGATTTTTCAATGAAGCCGTTATTCGAACATATTATTAAAAATTCATTAAGTACGATCAAACAAGTTATATTTGGATTTAACAATTAAACGTTCAACATTTTAAAAACGCTCACATTTAACTTAGGAATTAACAACAATTTAAAGAAATAGTTATTCTTTCTTCATTCCTCTATGCCCTGGACTGTACTTACTCCTTGTCGCTGAGAGCAGCGGCTTCAGTTCCTCTTCCTCTGTCTCTCTCTTGTGCAGAATATCACACACAATTGATTTGTCCGTTTCTGGGTCTCGGGGCGGCATTTTGATACGATATTAGGATATTAAACTCGTTAAGAAATTGGCATATAATAGGGTTGCATGAGAGAGCTGTGTTAAAGCAAAATAATTTCTTAGTCGAAATATTTAAAGAGAAATATCGAGCGCAGATTTGTGATTTCGGAGCTGTGTTAAAGCAAAATGATTTTCTTTTAATATCAAAATATCTGAGGAGAAAAAGAACGTACACTCTTGATCCCGGAGCTATGGTTAAGCAAAATGATTTCTTTCGCTATCGCAATATCTGAAGAGAGGTGGATGGTGCAAGTTGATCATTTGCACGGGACTTTTAATTTTGAGGACTACGTCATTACGACGAACTTGTTCGAAGTGCACACCTTCTAGAAACATAAATATTGACTATGATGTATTTAGGGGGGGGGTGATACCAAATTTGAAATATGTGGACTGTAGTCAGAGAACATGGTCAAAGAATGATCTCGCGATACTAATAGAAAGAGAGAGAGAGAGAGAGAGAGAGAGAGAGATGAGGGAGGGGCAGCAGTTGACTGGAAAGGTGAAGTCTTTAACCATAACAAAAGTTTGACGTTCTCTGAAACTTTTGTATTGGTTTAATAAATTGACTGATTTATTATGCGTTTCAAGCGAGATTTATGAGCATTATAAAATATTATCTAATATTATGAGCCCATTTTGTTATCATATTTGAACAAAGTTTCTTAGACTGGATAAATAAAAGCAACGAACGTAAATTTATTGTTGACATGTATCCTCAAACATGCAGCAGTCAATAAAACTTGTAAACCAGTTCTGACCAGACCGTTAGATAAACATTTACACACCGATTGATAAATCGCTGACGCAGCGAATTTTTACGAAATTAGAGTTCGTAATTATCCAGGCTGGATAAAATGTGTGAAAAAATCTCATAAGGCAATAAATTACTATAAATTGTATTCATAATAAAAAAATCTTTGTAATACAGTACTAAATCCTCCTTGGCGACGGACTAAAAAAAATTCTCGATGTTGTCTTATAACTTTGCGAAAAGACGAAAAATAAAAGTTTTGGGAGAAAATAATTTGAATTTTTTATTTTTATTTTTTTGATTGACCGATAATTCATACTTCTCTCTCTTTCGATTTTTTTTTTTTTTTTTTTTTTTTTTTTTTTTTTTTTTTTTTGTTGTTCTTTAGCTTTGTTTCAGAAATGGCATGGCAAGACCTGGTCATATTCTTCTCTCAGGACTGAAAAGGGGCAAGTTTTCCCTTTCAGACAACACAATGTTTATGAAAGATATACATGTATAACCATTATAATTATGCAGAATGCTTGTTAAATAATTTTTTTTTTTTTTTTTTTTTTTTTTAGCAATTTTGAGCTTTTCACGTGCAATATGAAAAGGGGTGCAAACACATTATATGTTTTACATTAGGCGTTGTTTGTTATATTGTCCTCGAGGTATAGGCTAATCTGGAAACAGTTGACAATGACGAGATTACCCTGTTTAAATAATAGCGGATTGTAGTTTAAAAAAAAAAAAAAAAAAAAAAAAAAAACTTTTGGTACTTTTGCAACGATTTCACTTTGAATAGAGACATTCATAATCAGCCAACTAAACATTATGATGACTTTCATTTGTTTACACCTTGAAGTGCTTTACCCCCACAAATTGATTAGATTATGTGGGAATTAACATTTTGAATTATGGCAATATCCTAAACTTTGTCAAGTGCCTGATAACAATTAAACATTTTCCAAAATATTGCCCTTTTTACTAGGGGGCCTATTTTAAGTTCCATACAAATTAATCAATTTATTCCATGTCTTTTCAAATTCCGACTTCTTTTAGTATATTCAAATCGGAATACTCCAGATTAAACAATGGCGTGAAGAGTAAATACCCTTTTCTGGGAGGGGGGGGGGCAATTTCTAAATATTTGTTATTTGCTCTTCCTGATATGATACAATTAAAAATGCAAGAGCGACAGTTTGAAGCAGATCACATGCCTTGTAATTTTCATTTTTAATTCTGACTCAATGATCGGCCTAGGTGTGATATACATTTAACATATTTCTAATGAAATAATTTCTGGTTTATGAACATTGGGTAAGAGAGCATCTGTTTTTAATGTCGATAGAGTGGGAGTTCAGCTCCAAATCGCCCCCCCCCCTTCGGCCAGTTATATGAGCCAAGTATATTAATGCTGACTTTGCGATTTAACTTCTCCCTCTGTTATCAGAGTTCATTGCCCATTCACCTGAATTATTTGTCATCATAAAGAACACAAGCAAAATAAAGAAAAACAGAGTTTATGGTCAACAATAAAAGATACCGAGGGGAAATTGCTCTATCATTTTAAGTGCTGTTTGATCAATCCAGAAATAAACCTTGAATATTGGCACGACAATCAGTATCCGGTAAAATCTGGATCTTGTTAAGTTTTGCATCATCCCTTGCCAATATCATATGACCATGTCAATGATGATATAGCACCTCAATCAAGTGCGGCGATTTCATGTCACGACTGGGGGGGGGGGGCGAAAACACTCAAAAGTGAAAAATAGTACATTCAAAAGCGTACACTTATTAGCGTCACAATAGCTAATCAAAACATAAAAACATTTTAAGTTTTAAAAATCGAGGGGAACGATCCCCCAGAAAAAATCGAGGGGGGACACGTCCCCCCGCCCCCCCCCCCCCGGGATCGCCGCCAATGCCATCAATCAATAGTTTCATGAATCCTAAATTTGCTCAGATCAAAATGATTTTTCTAGACCATACATTTATCTCGGTCTTTTAGTTTCTCTCTGTTTATTCTCACTATTTTATTTGAACCTTTCTTTTGACTCCCCCCCCTCTCCTCACACACTCTCTCTCTCTCTCTCTTTATTTCTCTTTCTCTCTCTCTCACCTCCCTCGTCTCTCTCCATCCAGTGAGGGGCTCAGGGGACGCGTGACCCCAAATGATTTGAAAACCACCCATTGAATGTCCATGTTAAAATCGGAAGATTTCGTCGGCATCCCCATCAAGCCTGGCGCCCCCCCCCCCGGCCCCCAATGTGCAGATCATAATTATCTTGGTATTCTTTCTCTTCCTGCTTCGTCCAGTCTCTCCGTCTTCTGTACGTTGCTTTCTCTAATCGACACAAATGCCACATTGACTGTAATGAAATTCAAATAAAAATTGATTTACCTATTCTAATTCCCCAAGCTATACAAACATGACAAAGACTAAATGAATATAACATGATAACTCTTAAAAGGATAAAAATAAAAAAAATAATCAAATTTTACAGACTTATGGTATATTAATAACAAAACGGTCTGATGAAAGATTAAGAAAAATTTTTAAAAAATGGTACGAGCTGGAGATAGGTATGAAAACTTCTCAAACGATGTGTAGGCCTATGTGTACACCAAATTGCTGATACATTAATTTTATAGGCAACTATAGTACGTCGAATGTTCACCATTATAAAATGTTCCCATCATTCACTCTTTAATTCATTATTCAAGTCCACGACACCTATCAGATTTGCCCAAAGGGCTTAATCATATTCTAAATTTTTTCTCTGTAACAGTCACTCAAAGGGCCCAGATATAATTAAGCTGATCATGCAGCCATGTCAATTAATTAATGCGGATCAGTTATTTCAACATTTACAAACAAAAAGTAGACCTTTTCGTAAACAAACAACAATCGAATTACAATATTCCAACACCAAAAAGGTCATGCAGGCATACTAGCACTAAGAAACTACCGAATAGACCCTCCCCCCCCCCCCATAAAGCTGATCATGCAGCCATGTCAATTAATTAATGCGGATCAGTTATTTCAACATTTTACAAACAAAAAAGTAGACTTTTCGTAAACAAACAACAATCGAATTACAATATTCCAACACCAAAAAGGTCATGCAGGCATACAAGCACTAAGAAACTACCGAATAGACCCCCCCCCACAGGCGCGTATCCAGGATTTTGCACCCCGGGGGCCCGACGTGAATTTGGCGCCCCTGTGTACTTTTCAAAATATGCCCCCCCCGCCGCCAGGCAAACATAGGCCTACGCTTAAATGTATGTTGAAGGATTTTGAATAATAATTTATTTGAAGATTTTTTTTTTTTTTTTTTTTTTACACTTTTTTTTTTAAATACTTGCCAATGGTGTTTCTTGGAAAAGAATTTCTAGGTATATGAGGTATTACCGCTACAGATAAAATACGAATATTTCTAAATACGAGCGCGAAGCGCGATCAGATTTTTTCCCCTCTACTTTACGATCAGAAAGCAAAGAATTTTAAGCAATTAGGGGTTATCAATTTTGTTTAGCTCTTCATCAGAATATCATATGATGCAGGGCCGGATTCAGCATTCGCAAATAGGGGGGGGCCGGATTTTTTTTCACCCCAATTTTCCTTGATCAGCGGTTTGAAAGCTTAGCGCAGGGGGTGGGGGTGGCTGTTACAAATGTATAGGCCTATAGAAACTTAATAAACTTAATCTTGTTTTTTTTTTTAATGAACAAGCAAATGTATTAAATCAATAATGCGAGCGCGAAGCGCGAGCGAAATTTTTGCAATATCAACCTGAAAACATTGAATTTTAAAGGTAGTGTCATCCTTTTTCACAATTGCGAAAATTACTGTAACTTGGCATAACTTTAGAATATGATCAACCTATACTGTATATTCAATCTTACTGTCATAGGTTGCCTAGATCAGTAATATGAAACGAAAATCTGACTACCAATCTAGACCAGCTCTCCATCAACATCGTTGATATTACAGCGCGTGCGGCACGGACCACACACAGCAATATAACACACGGCGCATCAACGTGCATTATTCTCTGCGCTAACGGTCAACGGTTCGCGCCGTACGGTATATTTTTCGAGGTTCGAAAAATAGGAATGAATTTTGATAATCGCAATATAATGACACACATACACATTTGAGCTTAATCATTTGTGAGAAGATAAAGTCATTGATTACTACTATACCTCAAAACTAGAAATGTAATATTTTTGCCTGCAAAAGGCAGACGCTACTTTAAGCGTTCTTTATGCTAAGCTCATAAAGAAAATACTTATTAATTAAACAATGCGAGCGCGAGCGCCAGCCGAAAATTTTTGATAATAAATTATATCAAACCTAAAACAGTGGATTTTAGGAGTTTTTATGCTATGTTTATAAGGAAGAGTACATATTATCTCACTAAACACAGTGGCGGATCCAGGATTTTCATAACAGGGGGGGCCCACAATCGGAATTTCAGATTTTGGCACACCCAAATTTTTTTTCCGTTACCACGGCCGAACAAAAAGGTACACTCAATTTTTTCCACGTCACGCTGGCGGAGCGTAAGCGGGGGGGGGGGGGGGGGGGGTGGGGGGGGGGTAGGTTTTAATTTTTTTTTGCCTTCTCCAACAAAGAGGTCATCTGTTATCAGCTATAGGGGTAGGGTGGGGGTCAATCGCTCCGCTCATCGATTTTTACTTCGATTTTTTTTTTTTTTTTTCCTTCTCTTTTTTTTTTCTTCTTCTTTTTTTTTTTTTTTTTTTTCTAGGGGGGGGGGGCCCGGGCCCGTCGGGCCCCCCCTGTATCCGCGCCTGAAACAATCTGAGCGCGAAGTGCGAGCTGACATTTAAGATCAACCTAAAACACGCATTGAAAGTTTTTGTGTGTGTGTGCTATGCTTTTAAGAAGATACTTATCTAATTAACAATGCGAGCGCGAAGCGCGAGCCGAAAATTTTTGATAAAATATCAAACTTAAAACAAAGCATTTTTATAGCGTCTTTATGCTAAGTTTATAAGGAGGATACATATTATGCTTATTAAATCAACCTGAAACAGTGCTTTTTAAGCTTTTTCTATGTCATGGTTATTAAAGAAGATACACACTATTAAATAATGCGAGCGCGAAGCGCGAGTCGATTTTTTTTGGATTATATTAACTGAAAAATTTAATTTTCCAAGCGTTTTTGTGCTAAGCTCATAAAGAAAATACTTGTCTCATTAAACAAAGCGAGCGCGAAGCGCGAGCCGAATAGTTTTCATATATATTTTTAGCGTTTTTTTAAGCCATGCTAATAAAGAAGATACATATATTAAACAATGCGAGCGCAAAGCGCGATTCGAAATTTTGTTGATATATCAACCTAAAAACAGTGCATTTAAAGGTTTATTATGCTATCTTTATAAAGAAGATACATGTCTCATTGAACAACGCGAACGCGAAGCGCGAGCTGAAATCAACCTGAAAACAGTGCTTTTTAAGCTTTTTCTAATGCCATGCCTATAAAGAAGATACATACGTAATGTATCTAATTAGATAATGCGAGCGCGAAGCGCGAGTCGATTTTTTTTGGATATATTAACTTGAAAACATTTAATTTTAAGCGTTTTTGTGCTAAGGTCATAAAGAAAATACTTGTCTCATTAAACAAAGCGAGCGCGAAGCGCGAGCCGAATAGTTTTCATATATATTTTAAGCGTTTTTTTAACGCCATGCTAATAAAGAAGATACATATATTAAACAATGCGAGCGCAAAGCGCGATTCGAAATTTTGTTGATATATCAACCTAAAAACAGTGCATTTAAAGGTTTATTATGCTATCTTTATAAAGAAGATACATGTCTCATTGAACAACGCGAACGCGAAGCGCGAGCTGAAATCAACCTGAAAACAGTGCTTTTTAAGCTTTTTCTAATGCCATGCCTATAAAGAAGATACATACGTAATGTATCTAATTAGATAATGCGAGCGCGAAGCGCGAGCCGATTTTTTTTTTTTTTTCTTGAAAACATTTAATTTTAAGCGTTTTTGTGCTAAGGTCATAAAGAAAATACTTGTCTCATTAAACTATGCGAGCGCGAAGCTCGAGCTGAAAATTTGAGATATGTCAACCTGAAAACACTGCATTTTTTAAGCGTATTTTTTAATACCATGCTTATAAAGAAGATTATATATTTTATACAATGCGAACGCGGAGCACGAGCCGAAAATCTTTTGATATATCAACCTGAAAAAAGTGCATTTAAAGGTTTGTTATACTATCTTTATAAAGAAGATACATATCTCATTAAATAATGCGAGCGCGAAGCGCGAGCCGAAATTTTTTGATATATTAACTTGAAATCAATTAAGATAAATTTGGCACCCATAAGTCTCAGGTCAATTCGGCTCCCCTACATTTAAGCTCAATCTGGCGTCCTTTAATTTAAGATCGATTTGGCACCCCCTTAACTTCAGGTTAAATCAGCGCCCTTAAGTCTCAGGTCAATTCAGCGCCCCTTAAGTTTCAGATCATTTTTGCGCCCCTACATTTGATCTAAATTTGGCGCCATTACGTTTAAGATCATTTTGACGCCCCTCTAGGTTTAAGTTCGATTTGGCGCCCCCTAAATTTAAGGTCGATTTTGCGCCCCTAGGTTTATGGTCGGGAGAGAGATGTCGATTTAGCGCCCTTAAGTTTAAGGTCGATTTGGGCCCCATCTAAGTTTCGCTCATTTTGGCGCCTCCTCTAATTCTAAGTTTGATTTGGCGCCCCCCTAAATTTAAGGTCGATTTAGAGCCGCTAAGTTTAAGGTCGATTTGGCGTCCCACCTATGTTGAAGGTCAATTTGGCGCCCCTATGTTTAAGCTCAATTGGCTCCCCCAATTTGGCGCCCTCCTAAATTTAAAAGTCGATTTGGCACCCCTATATAGTTTAGGTCAATTGGCGCTCTTAGTTTACTGTCGATTTGGCGCCCCTAAATTAAGGCGATGTGGCGCCCCTAAGTTTAAGGTCATTTGGCACCCCTTAGTTTACTGTCGATTTGGCGCCCCTCCCCCTGATTAAAGGTCGATTGGCGCCCCCGAAATTTAGGTTGATTTGGCGCCCCTATAAGATTAAGGTCATTTGGCGCCCTTAGTTTTACTGTCGATTTGGCACCCCTAATTTAGGTCGATTTCGCCCCCCCCCTAATTTAAGGTCGATCGGGCGCCCTAAGTTTAAGGTCATTTTGGCGCCCCTTGTTTACTGTCGATTTGGCCCCCCCCATTTTTAAGGGCGCCCCTTCCCCCTCTCCTTTTTTCCCCTTCCTTCTCTCTCTCTCTCTCTCTCTCTCTTTTTTTTTTTTTTTTTTTCTTCCTTCTCCTTTTCCCCCTTTTTTCCCTTCCTCTTTCCCCCTTTTTTCTCTTTCTCTTTTTTTTCTCCTTTTTTCTTCTCTTTTTTCTCCCTTTTTCTTCCTCTTTTCGGCGCCCCCCTGCGCGCCCCCGGGGGGCCCAGGCCCGTAAAGCCCCCCCCCAGAATACGCGCATGCCACCCACCCCCCTCGCCCTTTTTTTTTTCATTCTGCCTAGCCTTGTACCACATCGGTAAGCTTAGAATGTATTCAGAATAGTGTAGAAACGGCTGAATTCACAACTAGCATTAAATCGCCACATGGAATATTGCGAAAATGGAGCAAAATACAACTAACGGAAGAGGGTGGCTAAAACGAAAAGAGGCATGGAGAAAGCATCCAAATATTCAAGATGTCGAAGATTTTAATGGATGATCAACGTATGCAACTTCGAACTGGGTAAATACATTTGATATTGATTAAATCCAAGATCGTTCATGGCTATGATGACGTTGTAATTAAATTTTCAGTCCCACATGTGTAAAATTATGTCATGTGTATAAAAACAATTATGAATAACAGCAGCAACGTCATCGTTGTTTGAAAAAGCTTTACCCACTTTTCATATTATCACGAGAGGCTCTATTTTTATAATTCTTTGATGAGAAAATACGAAGGCTTCTCACATGGAAAGCAACAATAAAAAAAAAGGGGAAAAAAGCGTCTTTATGGTTATGACTTTAAATCATGCCTGAAAATAAAATGTGATCACATTTCTTCCTTGTTTGATGACTCATCTAATCTCTAAATCAGTCAAATCGGGTGATGAAATAATCAATTCATGGTCACGTTTTGCCTCTAGCTGCCCGTTATATACAGTGAACTCTTATGCAGGTGCATATGGCGACACGTATACACGTTCCCAATAGGGTGTGCTTAGAGGGGGCCTCCAGTTTTGAGACTAAATCATTCTCAATTTCTTACTGAGACATCCTAAATATGCCGGTACTTCAGTTTCAAGAACTTCTTATATTTAATACAGTCTTAGATGGCTATATTTGGTTCTCAACTGGTTAAGAAGTTATTGATTAAAAACTTAATAACTTCTTTATTAAGTCATATTTTGTATAGGCACTCATGCACCACTCGTTTGATATATCAAACTTCGTGCCTCTGACTCTACGTGACTCTGGCGTGGTTACAAAAATAATTTCTAACCTAAATTTACACTTCAATCCCGTTATAACGTTTAATTTGGAGTCAATGTGCACTTAAATATTATTTTTAAACCTACTAATCTTGACAATGCTTAACTGAACTAAAAAGGTGAAATGAGAGCAAAACTCACGACGATTTTCAGCAGCCTTCCCGATTTTTTTGCCACTCGATTTCGTATGGTCGCTTTGGAAAAAAATGAATGGAATATAGAGATAGAGTGCCTGCGATCCGCGATCAGATTATGCGAGAGGTGTGTTATGTAAACATCGCGTAAAATAAGCAAATGTTAACCTACCTTCCACACTTAAGTATTTAAAAAAAAAAAAAAAAAAAAAAAAAAAAAATGGAGAGATGTTTTTTTTTCCCGCCCCTCGGCACAATCAATAAACGTCATCGTGTATCGGCCATAGGGGTAGGATTGAGTGCCTAAATCGGGCCTGCCGCGTCAATCCCCCCCCCCTTTTTTTTCCTTTGACTTTTTTTTTTTGGGGGGGGGGCTGGACGAGATATTTTTGTCATGGGGCCGGAAGGAGCTTAGCTTTTTTTTTCTTTCTTTTTTTTTTTTCTTTTTTTTTTTCTTTAGGGGTGGAGAGGGGGGGGGGGGGGGGGCGGACGAGATATTTTTGTCATGGGGCCCGGAGGAGCTTGGGTCTTTTTTTCTTTTTTTTTCTTTAGGGGTGGAGAGGGGGGGGGCGGGACGAGATATTTTTGTATGGGGCCGCAGCTTAGCCCTTTTTTTTTTTTTTTTTTTTGCCTTAGACTTTTTTTTAGGGGTGTGGATGGAGGGGATGGAAGGTTGGGGGTGGACGAGATATTTTTGGTAAATGGGGGGCCCGGAGGAGCTTAGTCTTGTTTACTTTGTCTTTACTTTTAAATTCCTTATAATCTGTATTTCTTCATGTGTTTGTAAATAAAAATAAACTTGAATTGAAATACATCTAACTGTCTTTGTCTCTGTTTTATTTATTTATTTTCTTTTTAAACAAAGTACATACATCTAAGCCATTCATTGGGGAGGGGGGAAATGGGGGCAGGATATTTAGGCCTACAATTGCCCTAGTAAATCTTGGATATGAATTTGGACTTATTCCCTCCCCCCCCCTCCAAAAAATAAAATAAAAAAAATCAAAAATAAATAAATAAAGAAATATAAATAAAATAAAAAAAAAAACGAAACAAACAAAAACAAATAAACAAACAAACAAACAACATGAATGAAAACTAAAAAGCAAAAAAAAAGAAGATCATTATATTTATTTAGTATTTATAATGAGGGGCGGGGAGGGGGTTCAGCCAACTTTTCTCAGCAAACATGTACAAAACACAAAAGTTACTATACCTTCACGATTTTAGCTTGTTCAGCCACCCCCCCCCCACTTGTGACCGCAGCCCTTCACTTTAAAAAATTAGAAATCACCAGGCCTCTCTACCTCATATATAGCTTTTAAAACAATACAAAACTTTTGTTAATATTATATTATTATTTTATTATTACTAGGCCCTACTATTTTTTATTTAGTTATTTTATTTTTTTTCATTCTATTCGCGAGTGAAAATCAAAAGCTAATCATCCTAACATCGAATTAAACAAACAAGGTAACAACTAACTGTTGCCATGTCACATTCGACTCGTGACGGAGACATCGTCGAATGCAAACCTTCGACAAAAGAGGGCGGCACAATTTATCCCGCCATTGAATTACTTGCTTCTCTTGGTCAGTGGAATCGGTGGCAAAGATGTACGATATAGCGGTTGAATACTAAAATTTACTACTTTGAGGACATAAGGGAGCAGTGCTCAAGGAAAGGAAAATAAGGAGAAGAATATTGGAAACAATTCGGTAAGTGAATTTTCCATGTTTTTTCATATCGTTCATTTGTCAATCTTTTGAGTCGACTGTGTTGATGTTTCGTACGTAGTCCCGTCTCTTGCTAGTCTCGGTAAGTTCATAACGGTCCACTCCACGCGTGGTATAGGCAACTATTCTACAAGTTAACAGTGATTTTATGAAGATATTTGAGTTGGTTTGAGATTTTAAACTTAAGCCATCTCCAAATGAGAACATAAATAAGAGTATTTTATAAAAGAGGAGCGCCTCATGCCAAGGCTAAATCGCTTGTGGCGAGGCGAGGTCATGAATATTTATTTCGCTTGTGACGATGAGTCACCAGTATAAGGTCACCTCAAAAACGCTGCCCGTACGTACTAGTCTTTAAAATAGACCCTAATTCGGTTAGCCTATGCGTTTGCACAGAGCTAACGTAATTTTCGCACAGTGAGAGTTGTTTATCAAATATTCGGAAGAGAATTGTCAAAAAGGACTTCAAAGCCAGACTAAATGACTAAAGACACTGAAGTTAGACTCTAAAATTGACAGAGAAGAATTTTTGTTTTCGTATAGAGGAAGAGAGAGAGAGACACAGACAGAGAGAGAGCAGAGAGAGACAGAGAAAGAGAGAGACGGGGGATATGAGCCGTGTATATTGCGTATGTGGATCTTGTGCACTGTTCTCGTGTAAAATGCCCAACTCGTTTCATCTTGTGCTGTTTTTATGTGGTGACTTAGAATGATAATTTGAAAAATAATTTTGTCATATAGGTTCCTGAGTTATGTGGGGGCTTCAATCCCTCCCCCCCCAATGGACATATTAAATAAATGTGAGAGATAATAAAAATATGCTTTTAGACATGAATTACGTCCCGAGATCGGATATTTTTGATTAGCTTACATGCCAATGCCATATGAACATAAACTTTAGAGGGGGTGGGATAGCAGGCATATTGCATCTTTCACAGTATCAATAATTCACCAATTATGAACAAAGGATAGACCCTATATAAAAATAAAAAAATAAAAAAAATAAATGATTGAAATTATAATGGCAAGATACCTTCCCCACAGAAATACACTGCGGTGCAATCTTTGTTCTCGTCGTTGTCGAAACCATCATTCAATCATGATATGAAACTCCGCTTCAAGATCGCCCTCTCTTTCTCGACAGTTCGAGAGTTATGCCTTCACTTCGTAACAGGGGCCGCGGAGGCCGGGGGGGGGGGGGTCTAGGGGGCGGGGGGCTCCCCATTTTTTCCGCCAACGTGTACCAAAATGCAAAATGACCATACATTTGTGATTTTTAGCCTGTTCAGCCCCCCCCCCCCCCACTTTAGTTCAGCCCCTCCACTTTCAAAATCGCTCCGCGGCCCTGCTTATATAATAGGCCTATGTCTACACTCTGGTGGAAGCCTGAAATCTAGTTCATTTATCAATTTCTGACAAGCTCAGTCCTTGTCATCGGTGAGATAACACGACGATTAATAACATTATTTTTTAATTAATTTGTTCCCTAATTTTTGCTGTCATAGATTTAAATTAAGAAATATTATAATAAAAAGATGCACTCACCTAAAAAAAAAACAAAGTTTGGAGTATCCTGAACTAGGGTAAACCCCACATAAAATCCATACAGGCCTGGGCTTCGAAATCAAGGTAAAATAATACACAAAAAAAATCTCCATCTATGTAAGGGTAATAGAATAATTATGAATTAAACAAAAAGCTTCAACATAAATCATAATGGAATAATCAAATGAGAAGATAAAGCAGGCATTTTGGTGATGGCGTGAATAAACGAAAAGACTAAATGGGCTTGTTAATAAGATTATGACAAGATAGGGCCTGTATTAAGCGCGCATTATTTTAATAGTACTTTCATTGTAAATTACAAGACGCGTGAAGGTATTTACTTTAGAATGTATTGTGCTTATTCATGAATGTTGCATTTCAGTCAAAGCAGTGTAATTCTTTCTTTTCATTAAGTCAGTTGGTTCGCTTAACTAAATTTAAGCGAACTTCCAAAAGTCATCCAATATCATGGACAACCGTCCATTAGAAGAGGGTATAACATAACAGTTACGTATGCAACTCTTTTACGTTTTAAAAAGTGAAGATCTTTACTAGTTAAGAATAACTCAAAATGAGTGATGAACAATTGTCATTTCGTTCAACCTCCTCCCATCACGACTTGCAAAATCGGTCCATGTTATTAGCATTGATAATATAAACATTTATGATAAGCATCTATAATCACCTTTCATTTCAAATGGGGCAAATATGGGGTTTTATTCGAAAAATGGTGATGACTTGTCACGCAGGACATACGTTGACATGAATTATTCATGACTATGTTATGATTATGTATTATCTTTGGCGCGAGTACGGTACAAGTTGAAACATGTTGTATTGAGGGGGGGGGAGGGGTGTTCATGAATCAACATTTGCGGCTGTTTCATTGGTTGAAAGTGAAAATGAGGTATGTATCGATATTCATAGGAGATATGATACGCCATCTTCGTTCCCCCTTTTTCTCAAGATAGACAAATCGAGCACCCACCATGTCAAAAGCAAGCCCTCTACTCAGGAAAGCTCGTGGAGTCCAAGTGGAATTTTCAGCCCACTGACCTAATCATAATACATGAATAACATTAAAAAGATAATCTCTGATTTAAGAGATTTTTTAGATTATAAATTCTTCATAATTCCTTTTGATGGAAATATTTTTTTTTTTTTTTTTAAATCATGAGGACTACCATTTATTACATTCATGCTCCCAAATCAACAATTTACGGGAAGCCATGTACATGGCATTTGAAATAAAGGTAAGCCCTAAGATTTATATTACTATTAGTTTGTTTTGTTCTTTGTTGTTGAATTATTTGGATTATTTTGGGGTGGGTATAAATTACCCAATAAATGAAGTGGTGTTGTTCTCCATCTAAAAAAAGAAGACGAGACTTGGTAATTTCCGTTTTTAGTTGCCTGACCATGATGGCCGAGTGGTTAAGGCGTTAGATCCTAGATCTAATGAACATCTGTTCGCGTGGGTTCGAGTCCCGCTCATGGTAATTTTTTCCCCTCTCTCTCTCTTTCTTATGATTATAAGAAAAGAAACTAGAATAAAATACTGTGGAAAGATTACTAAAAAATAATAACATATCTTTTGTCTTATATTTTGAACAAACTTCTAACGGCCGAAAGGTAAAATGTGATTTTTATGACAATATGAAGTTAATGTCAGTCGGGTAGCTAAAGCAATTGGGGTAAAACCCAAACAAACATAATGGATAATAATCTAATTCTGCTAGTTTAATCTTCACGGTCTGAAAGATAGATTGAATTGTTTAAATTCACATAAGTTAGGTAAAGAGAGAGAGAGAGAGAGAGAGAGAGGGAAGAGAGAGAGAGGAGAGAGAGAGAGACAGAGGGAAAGTGGGAGAGAGAGAGAGATAGAGAGAGAGAGGATGGGACTTGGGCTTTATTTTTCATCATCGAGGGGGAGAGAGACAATGGGATTGGGGCTTTATTTTTATCATCGAGGGGGGAGAGGACAATGGGATTGGGGCTTTATTTTCATCATCGAGCAGCATTGACCAGATAAGTTGTTTGATGCCTGATCTTGTCCGCCAAGATGAAACATTCGAGCTGCAGAGGAAGATAAAAAGAGAGAGTGAAATTATTTGATAATGCAACGTCATATAAGCCAACAAAAAAAATAAAATGCAACAGGGGATATATAAAAATATCGAGCTGACAGAACGGGTGATCGAGTAACGCTGCCTGCCCTCTGCCGCGCCTGCCTAGCCGGCGGCGATGCGAGGGCAAGCTGCGCTACTCACGTCCATACAGCGAGCGGGTTTTACGGTTTAGTTTCTAGACTACACGACACTTGTATTGAACATTACGCAAGGGGGACCGTGGAGCTGGTAACGTTCGCAAAAGGTCAGTTCTATCGATCTCACGGGTGTACTTTTTAAGCCACACCCCATCCTTTCTAATTGCCAACGTAACCTTAACAACCTTGAATTAGCTGTACAGGTGAGGACCTCATTTAAATCGGATTT
>CALNVZ010000174.1:77767486-77860932 GCA_940671915.1 Paracentrotus lividus | reverse complement strand
ATTGTTGCGCCCCTCCTAATCTAGGGTCGATTTGCTGCCCTTAGTTTAAGGATCGTCGATTTGGTGCCCCATTCTAGTTTCGGGTCAATTTTGGCGCCCTTTGTTTAGATTTTTATTTGGCGTTCCTCCTTAATTTAACAGTTTGATTTGGGCGCCCCTAAATTTAAGCGTCGATTTTGCGCCCCTAGGTTTATTGGTCGAATTTTGTCGCCCCTCCTAAATCTAGGGTCGTCGATTTAGCGCCCTTAAGTTTAAGGTCGATTTTGGCGCCCCATCTAAGTTTCGCTCATTTTGGCGCCCCTCTAATTCTAAGTTTGATTTGGCGCCCCCCTAAATTTAAGGTCGATTTAGAGCCGCTAAGTTTAAGGTCGATTTGGCGTCCCACCTATGTTGAAGGTCAATTTGGCGCCCCTATGTTTAAGCTCAATTGGCTCCCCCAATTTGGCGCCCTCCTAAATTTAAGTCGATTTGGTTACCCTATAAGTTTAAGGTCAATTGGCGCCTCTTAGTTTACTTGTCGATTTGGCGGCCCCTAAATTTAAGTGCATTTGGCGCCCCTAAGTTTAAGGTCATTTGGCAACCCTTAGTTTACTGTCGATTTGGCGCCCTCCCCTGATTAAGGTCGTTGGGCCCCCGAATTTAAGGTTGATTTGGCGCCCCAATAAGATTAAGGTCATTTGGCGCCCTTAGTTTTACTGTCGATTTGCACCCCTAATTACAGGTCGATTTCGCCCCCCCCCTAATTTTAAGGTCGATCGGGCGCCCTAAGTTTAAGGTCTTTTTGGCGCCCCTTGTTTACTGTCGATTTGGCGCCCCCCCATTTTAAGGGCGCCCTTCCCCCTCTCCTTTTTTCCCCTTCCTCTCTCTCTCTCTCTCTCTCTCTTCTTTTTTTTTTTTTTTTTTCTTCCTTCCTCTTTTCCCCCTTTTTTCCCTTCCTCTTTCCCCCTTTTTTCTTCTTTTCTTTTTTTTTTCTTCCTTTTTCTTCTCCTTTTTTCTCCCTTTTTCTTCCTCTTTTCGGCGCCCCCTGCGCGCCCCCGGGGCCCAGGCCCGGTAAAGCCCCCCCCAGATACGCGCATGCCCACCCACCCCCCTCCCCTTTTTTTTCATTGCTAGCCTTGTACCACATCGGTAAGCTTAGAATGTATTCAGAATAGTGTAGAACGCTGATTCACAACTAGCATTAAATCGCCACATGGAAATTGCGAAAATGGAGCAAAATACAACTAAACGAAGAGGGTGGTAAAACGAAAGAAGGCATGGAGAAAGCACTCAATATTCAAGATGTCGAAGATTTTAATGGATGATCAACGTATGCAACTTCGAACTGGGTAAATACATTTGATATTGATTAAATGCAAGAGTCGTTCATGGCTTATGATGACGTTGTAATTAAATTTCAGTCCACATGTAAAATTATGTCATGTGTATAAAAACAATTATGAAAAACAAGCAGCACGTCATGCGTTGTTTTGAAAAAGCTTTACCCACTTTTCATATTATCACGAGAGGCTCTATTTTTATAATTCTTTGATGAGAAAATACGAAGGCTCTCTCACATGGAAAGCAACAATTAAAAAAAAAGGGGAAAAAAGCGTCTTTATGGTTATGACTTAATCATGCCTGAAATAAAATGTGATCACATTTCCTTCCTTGTTTGATGACTCATCTAATCTCTAAATCAGTCAAATCGGGTGATGAAATAATCATTCATGGTCACGTTTTGCCTCTAGCTGCCCGTTATATACAGGAACTCTTTATGCAGGTGCATATGCGACACGTATACACGTTCCCAATAGGGTGTGCTTAGAGGGGCCCTCCAGTTTTGAGACTAAATCATTCAATTCTTATGAGACATCGCTAAATATGCCCGTACTTCAGTTTCAAGCAACTTCTTATATTAATACAGTCTTTAGATGCTATATTTGGTTTCTCACTGGTTAAGAAGTTATTGATTAAAAACTATAACTTCTTTATTAAGTCATATTTTGTATAGGCCACTCATGCACTACACTCGTTTGATATATCAAACTTCGTGCCTCTGACTCTACGTGACTCTGGCTGGTTACAAAAATAATTTCTAACCTATTTACACTTAATCCCGTTATAACGTTTAAATTTGGGAGTCAATGTGCACTTAATATTTTATTTTTAATACCTACTAATCTCTGACAATGCTTAACTGAACTAAAAAGGTGAAATGAGAGCAAAACTCACGATTTTCAGCAGTCTTCCCGATTTTTTTGCCACTCGATTTCGTATGGTCGCTTTGGAGAAAAAAATGAAATGGAATATAGAGATAGAGTGCCTGCGATCGCGATCACGATTATGCGAGAGGTGTGTTATGTAAACATCGCGTAAAAAATAAGCAAATGTTAACCTACCTTCCACACTTAAGTATTAAAAAAAAAAAAAAAAAAAAAAAAAAAAATGGAGAGATGTTTTTTTCCCCCCCTCGGCACACATAAACGTCATCGTGTATCGGCCATAGGGTAGGATTGTGCTAATCGGGCCTGCCGTCAATCCCCCCCCCCTTTTTTCCTTTGACTTTTTTTTTTGGGGGGGGGCTGGACGAGATATTTTTTGTCATGGGGCGGAAGGAGCTTAGCTTTTTTTTTCTTTCTTTTTTTTTTTTTCTTTTTTTTTTTCTTTAGGGGTGTGAGGAGGGGAGGGGGGGGGGGGCATGGACGAGATATTTTTGTCATGGGCCCGGAGGAGCTTGGTCTTTTTTTCTTTTTTTTTCTTTAGGGGTGGAGAGGGGGGGGCGGGACGAGATATTTTTGTCATGGGCCGCAGCTTAGCCTTTTTTTTTTTTTTTTTTTTGCCTTAGACTTTTTTTTAGGGGTGTGGATGGAGGGGATGGAGTTGGGGGTGGACGAGATATTTTGGTAAATGGGGGCCCGGAGGAGCTTAGTCTTGTTTACTTTGTCTTTACTTTTAAATTCCTTATATCTGTATTTCTTCATGTGTTTGTAAATAAATTAAACTTGAATTGAAATACATCTAACTGTCTTTGTCCTGTTTATTTATTTATTTTCTTTTTAACAAAGTACATACAATCTAAGCCATTCATTGGAGGAGGGGAAATGGGGGCAGGATATTTAGGCCTACAATTGCCCTAAGTAAATCTTGGATATAGAATTTGGACTTATTCCTCCCCCCCCCTCCAAAAAATAAAAAATAAAAAATCAAAATAAATAAATAAAAAAAATAAATAAAATAATAAAAAAAAACGAACAAACAAAAACAAATAAACAAACAAACAAACAAACATGAAAATTGAAAAACTAAAAGCAAAAAAAAAGAAGATCATTATAACTTTTAGATTTATAATGAGGGGCGGGGAGGGGGTTCAGCCAACTTTTCTCAGCAAACATGTACAAAACACAAAAGTTACTATACCTTCACGATTTTTAGCTTGTTCAGCCCCCACCCCCCCCCCCACTTGTGACCAGCCCCTTCACTTTAAAAAATTAGAAATCACCAGGCCTCTCTACCTCATATATAGCTTTTAAAACAATAAACAAACTTTTGTAATATTATATTATTATTTTATTATTACTAGGCCCTACTATTTTTTATTTAGTTATTATTTTTTTTTTCATTCTATTTCGCGAGTGAATCAAAAAAGCTAATCATCCTAACATCGATTAAACAAACAAGGTAACAACTTAACTGTTGCCATGTCACATTCGACTCGTGACGGAGACATCGTCGAAATGCAAACCTCTCGACAAAATGAGGGCGGCACAATTGTATCCCGCCATTGAATTACTTGCTTTCTTGGTCAGTGGAATCGGTGGCAAAGATGTACGATATAGCGGTTGAATACTAAAAATTACTACTTTGAGGACATAAAGCAGTGCTCAAGGAAAGGAAATAAGGAGAAGAATATTGGAAACAATTCGGTAAGTGAATTTTCCATGTTTTTTTCATATCGTTCATTGCTCAATCTTTTGAGTCGACTGTGTTGATGTTTCGTACTAGTCCCGTCTATGCTAGTCTCGGTAAGTTCATAACGGTCTCACTCCACGCGTGGTATAGCCAACTTTCTACAGTTTAACAGTGATTATGAAGAATATTTGAGTTGGTTTGAGATTTTAAACTTAAGCCATCTCCAAATGAGAACATAAATAAGAGTATTTATAAAAAGAGGAGCGCCTCATGCCAAGGCTAAATCGCTTTGTGCGAGGGAGGTCATGAATATTTATTTCGCTTGTTGACGATGAGTCACCATGATAAGGTCACCTCAAAAACCGCTGCCCGTACGTACTAGTCTTTAAAATAGACCCTAATTCGGTTAGCCTATGCGTTTGCACAGAGCTAACGTAATTTTCGCACAGTGAGAGTTGTTTTATCAAATATTCGGAAGAGAATTGTCAAAAAGGACTTCAAAGCCAGACTAAATGACTAAGACACTGAAGTTAGACTCTAAAATTGACAGAGAAGAATTTTTGTTTTCGTATAGAGGAAGAGAGAGAGAGACACAGACAGAGAGAGAGACAGAGAGAGACAGAGGAAAGAGAGAGACGGGGGATATGAGCCGTGTATATTGCGTATGTGGATCTTGTGCACTTGTTCTCGTGTAAAATGCCCAACTCGTTTCATCTTGTGCTGTTTTTATGTGGTGACTTAGAATGATAATTTGAAAAATAATTTTGTCATATAGGGTCCTGAGTTATGTGGGGGCTTCAATCCCTCCCCCCCCCCAATGGACATATTAAATAAATGTGAGAGATAATAAAAATATGCTTTTAGACATGAATTACGTCCCGAGATCGGATATTTTTGATTAGCTTACATGCCAATGCCATAGAACATAAACTTTAGAGGGGTGTGATAGCAGGCATATTGCATCTTTCACAGTATCAATAATTCACCAATTATGAACAAAGGATAGACCCTATATAAAAATAAAAAAATAAAAAAATAAAATGATTGAAATTATAATGGCAAGATACCTTCCCCACAGAAATACACTGCGGTGCAATCTTTGTTCTCGTCGTTGTCGAAACCATCATTCAATCATGATATGAAACTCCGCTTCAAGATCGCCCTCTCTTTCTCTCGACATTCGAGAGTTATGCACTCACTTCGTAAACAGGGGCCGCGGAGCCGGGGGGGGGCTAGGGGGCGGGGGCTCCCCATTTTTCCGCCAACGTGTACCAAAATGCAAAAATGACCATACATTTGTGATTTTTAGCCTGTTCAGCCCCCCCCCCCCCCCACTTTAGTTCAGCCCCTCCACTTTCAAAATCGCTCCGCGGCCCCTGCTTAATAATAGGCCTATGTCTACACTCTGGTGGAAGCTGAAATCTAGTTCATTTATCAATTTCTGACAAGCTCAGTCATTGTCATCGGTGAGATAACACGACAGATTAATAACATTATTTTTAATTAATTTGTTCCCTAATTTGCTGTCATAGATTAAATTAAGAAATATATATAATAAAAAGATGCATCACCTAAAAAAAAAAACAAAGTTTGGAGTATCCTGAACTAGGGTAAACCCCCACATAAAATCCATACAGGCCTGGGCTTCGAAATCAAGGTAAAATAATACACAAAAAAAATCTCCATCTATGTTAAGAGGTATAAGAATAATTATGAAATAAACAAAAAGCTTCAACATAAATCATAATGGAATAATCAAATGAGAAAGATAAAGCAGGCATTTTGTGGATGGCGTGAATAAACGAAAAAGACTAAATGGGCTTGTTAATAAGATTATGACAAGATAGGGCCTGTATTAAGCGCGCATTATTTTAAATAGTACTTTCATTGTAAATTACAAGACGCGTGAAGTATTTACTTTAGAATGTATTGTGCTTATTCATGAATGTTGCATTTCAGTCAAAGCAGTGTAATTCTTTCTTTTCATTAAGTCAGTTGGTTCGCTTAACTAAATTATAGCGAACTTCCAAAAGTCATCCAGATATCATGGACAACCGTCCATTAGAAGAGGGTATAACATAACAGTTACGTATGCAACTCTTTTACGTTTTAAAAAGTGAGATCTTTACTAGTTAAGAAATAACTCAAAATGAGTGATGACAATTGTCATTTCGTTCAACCTCTCCCATCACGACTTGCAAAATCGGCCATGTTATTAGCATTGATAATATAAACATTATGATAAGCATCTATAATCACCTTTCATTTCAAATGGGCAAAATATGGGGTTTTATTCGAAAAATGGTTGATGACTTGTCACGAGGACATACGTTGACATGAATTATTCATGACTATGTTATGATTATGTATTATCTTTGGCGGCGAGTACGGTACAAGTTGAAACATGTGTATTGAGGGGGGGGGAGGGGTGTTCATGAATCAACATTTGCGGCTGTTTCATTGGTTGAAAGTGAAAATGAGGTATGTATCGATATTCATAGGAGATATACGATACGCCATCTTCGTTCCCCCTTTTTCTCAAGATAGACAAATCGAGCACCCACCATGTCAAAAGCAAGCCCTCTACTCAGGAAGCTCGTGGAGTCCAAGTGGAATTTTCAGCCCACTGACCTAATCATAATACATGATAAAAACATTAAAAAGATTATCTCTGATTTAAGAGATTTTTTAGATTATAAATTCTTCATAATTCCTTTTGATGGAATATTTTTTTTTTTTTTTTTAAATCATGAGGACTACCAATTTATTACATTCATGCTCCCAAATCAACAATTTACGGGAAGCCATGTACATGGCATTTGAAATAAAGGTAAGCCCTAAGATTTATATTACTATTAGTTTGTTTTGTTCTTTGTTGTTGAATTATTTGGATTATTTTGGGGTGGGTTAAATTACCCATAAATGAAGTGGTGTTGTTCTCCATCTAAAAAAAAGAAGCGAGACTGGTAATTTCCGTTAGTTGCCTGACCATGGGTGGGGGACTTCCCATCATTCCTTTTATCCCAAATTTGGTGAGTACAATTTGGAAGTGTTAAGCTATGCAGTGCACATTTTATTGTAATTTCAATATTTTTTTTTAAAAATCCAATGGCCTCGCTAGTGATGTGATGACACTTGACAGTGATGTTGTTGATTGTTTAAACTTTACTGTTGAAGCTCCTACTTTGGAACTCGGACATGTCAGAAGTCATTCTTTTTTGTTGTTGTTGATCTTTCAAAGCAGCACTTAAGATATACCCTTTTTCTCTTGTTCGAAAGAGAGAGAGAGAGAGAGAAAGATGATCAGTTTGATAATGTTTCAACTTGGTTTAAAACAGCCTCCTCGGCGGCATGGAGTTCCCGTGGTAACCGCGCCTCGCCTTCTTTGTTTTATGCTACTGCTAATTACCATTAGCTAATTAGCGCCACGCCTTTTTAAAATAACAAACATATCGCCACGCGCCGCAAGATCAAGTTCTTTTTCAAAGAACGCCCGCTGCTAGATCGACAAGCCACATCGCGCACTGCACTGCAAAGCCGAGCGGAGCTAGCTAGGCCTATAGCTGTCGAGCTGGAAGTTAGAATCAGGCACTATACATTGCCTTGCCCTCACACATATTAAAGCAAAGTACTGGTGAGACACACACACATGTACACACGCGTGGCGATACTACAAAACACTATCATCAAACCAGGGGGCTGTTCTCTGCACACACAATCCCGTTTGAAAACCTTCACATGACCTCTTTCTCACGAAACACAACACAGATTTCTCAACACGAATTACATACAGTACATGAGAGAGGGTTACCATGAGAGAGAGAGGGAGAGAGAGAGAGAGAGAGAACACACGAGATGCGAGACTAGTTTCGATTTGGACTTTTCTCTCTTTTAAAAAAAAACATGTGTGGCGTTCCCCCTTAGTGGGGGGGGGGGGGGGTTGTGAAACAGTGTAAAATACAGCTTACTTAAAAATCATCGACTCTTATTTCTATAACAAAAATAAACACTTAACCATCATTGAGTGAATAGAGTTCATTTTTAATATTGGTAGCTTAATAATTATTGTCCCATGCAAGAAAACTGTCAGTGAGAAAGTTTGAGCATGGATATAAGAGAGAGAACCAGGGGAATGTGTGGGAGTCAGACTAGCGCAAACACGTGGTCACTATTACCAAGGAGCTTCAGACACATGAAGAAGTACGTGTTTGTCAAATACGTCTGCATATCCCAGGGAATAATTTTACTTCTCAAATTTGATTAGCAGTTTTGGGTGGATGGCGAAATACTTTGAACGAAGTATGTACAGTCCTATGTAAAATAGTTGCAAAGGGCAAAACTAGTAGTAGACTGAGGCCCTTTGAAGACAGAGAGCTACCATTGCGTGTTCAAACTGCAGTGCCATGATAGCTGTTAAATTTCCCCAAATTTCATGAGAAAAAAATAGGGGAAACCCCTAAAAACCACATTCAACACGACAGTTGGGCATCAAGGACA
Source organism: Paracentrotus lividus (assembly GCA_940671915.1). Taxonomy (NCBI): domain Eukaryota; kingdom Metazoa; phylum Echinodermata; class Echinoidea; order Camarodonta; family Echinidae; genus Paracentrotus; species Paracentrotus lividus. The sequence goes on along the minus strand of CALNVZ010000174.1, from coordinate 77,852,544 downwards.
AGAAACAGATAGATTCTAGATCTACATGATCTAGAGAAAATCTACTTCCAGATGTTGTAAATGGAATAACTTTTATGTTATAGCAAATCTTGGGTCAATCAAATATGATCACCGAAACACACACTCGGCTGTGTACACTGCGGTTTGAACAGCTCGTGCAATGGTAGCTCTCTCTCTTCAGAGGGGTGGGCCCTACGATGAAGACAGAGGAGCCTCGGTCTAAACTAGTAGCACCGACGTATTAATTATTTGCTAAAAAATATGTGGAAGTAATTTGCCCAATTTTATAGATTTTCTTTCAAGACCTGCAGTGTAAACAAAAGATGGCAGTTCACAATGTGGTACATTACCCCGGGGTACATGTTCATCAGTATCCCATGGTGCATGCTAGCATGTCGGGAATGTAGCGAGATTTTAGTGTGAAGACTTTCAGAAAGTAAACATAATTTTCCTTTACTAAATTCTTGAGTGTTTGGATGTTCCTTCTACTATTCTTGCTGTTTTTAATTTCATTTCTCTCTTCTAATCTAAGGTTAAATATGATTATATTTCAAATTCATTTCATGACAAGTTCCTGAGGATTCTTTTGCCATGAGAAAAAATAGAAAGTTTTTTTTTTTTTTTTTATATAATTATAAAATCAAATTTATTGAAAACCTATTCCACGATACATGTTACTACATAGAAATATAGGAGGGTTTAATTATACAGTCAAAATCTATTGTAAAAAGAGAAAAATGTTGACGAAAAACCAATGGACCAAGTTGCAAAACCTGCCACCTAGTCCCACTTGCTCTATGAGGTCAATACATTCATCATACATATAAGAGTGGCGTGGTGCATCATTTGCTGATTTTTATCCTGCATCCAAATCCAAGCTGCTGCTTCAACTTCATCTTCAATTTAAAAAGTTATCTGTAGAGTGTAGCTGGAATGCTTATTTGCTTAGCCTTTGGCTTTGCAATTAAAATTATGTATAATTGTCTGTCTTTCATAGAAGACCTTATTGAGATTGAAACATGTAAGTAAGATTGTGTAACAGTTATAATTTTCCATAATTTTTCAATTTTTATTAAAAAGATTTCCTCCACTCCATTATTTCTTTTAGTGGTTTAGTGTCTGAGAAACCTGATGAAAACTTATTCTTTGTTGACAATAAACATCCATCAAAAGATTCAGGTGAGTTTATCCATTTATTTCAGCTTATTCAATATAAAATCATCATGAAAGTTTTTTTTTATGTGTTTGATTATCATTTTGTTTAAATTCATGCTACCCTTACAACAAATGTTGAAAGATCTGGTTCAACTTGCATACTTTGTGCTCTTATATTTAATAGAGCATCATATATAAGCTATACTTTTGCAGATGTGAGCTTAAAATTATATGTAACTGTAAGAGGACCGACTCAGAGTAAGTTCTCTGAGACTAGTCTCCAAGTAGGTGGCGAAATTATAGTTCAACTTATATAGGACACATTGAAGTAAAGTTCGGTTTGGTATTTATTAAATGTAGAACGAAGAAATGAAATGACGAAGTCCACGTACAGTCACAATCAAAGCGGTAAAGGTGCATTAATTAAATATAAACAGTTTCAGAGGCTGGGCTTATAAAGACGCGAAAAACCATGCTTCGATCCGAAAGAAAATGGCTAACTCAACATGGCCAACGTAAGCTCGAACATAAAAAGGCTCTAACACAAAATGGCTCCTCGAAATCTCTAACACAAAAATGGCTACCGAGCCACACATGAGCTTTGCCTATATATCAATTTCGGTAATGCTAAAGTGAATCGAGTCCAACAAGCCCCGCCTCCTGTATAACAAACTAACCAATAAAAGCACCACGCACCCTTTCCCTTTCTAGTCCATTGCACAATAAACAATAGAGCACGTGCTTTTAGGTTCCAAAAGTAGGCGTGTCTAACATGACCAGAAATATGCCAGGGGACGCTAATTAAATATTTACCAAATCTTGCACCCGGAAAAGCTATGAATAGGACAGGATGCTATTACTATTGTTAACAGAAATACATTTAACCGACATAGCACCTGTACGAATATCATGAATGCCGACTACCGCTCAAGCAGGGACCGTCTCAAAATAGCTTAATACAATCCCCCGACCTAATACAATTACAGTGCATACCTAATAAGATCCCTTAATTTAATGTGAACGAACTTAAATTATAAATAAACCTATGAAACCTTCTAACCTTTCACTGATAATTAGTGGCCTAGCGCCCTCTTTAAAATTGACTTATATTATAATTAATTAATTGGGAGAACGGTCAATAGACCGTACCACTACATAACCATTGTAACAGAATACAAAATATTGGTCAGTATTCTTGCTTTAGCACACCATATGTCAGATTACATTTCCACATTAAAAACACCATGTTTTTATTCAAACCAATACAATTCTAAAGAAATCAGATTATTTTGGTACATACCAGATTATTTTAGCTCCATTTGAGATGCTTGATCAGATCAATAATAATAATACTATTGTTCACAATGCGCTTGCCCGTAAGGCTCAAAGTGCTTTACAGTATACTATTACCCTGTTCATTGGATTAATTGCATATTTCAGATTGAAAATCCGTAATATTCAGTGCTCCTGACAAAAAGATGATTGTATTCAAGTATATTGGGTCTTGTGTTATGAACTCGCCACCCAAATAGGGTATTTTTGCTATTTTTCAGCATCAATTTGTCATTTTTTTCCAAAGTAAGGAAGTTTATGTAACAATTTTGATATTATTCTGAAGCTATGTTACTGTGCTAGCTCCCTGTGAAGATTCATTGTTCTAGGTAACATTCTGGTGGAGTTACAATGGTTTAAGTTTGGTACAGTAGGGGTGGTGCCGGAAGCGGCGCCGGCCTGTACAAAGTCAATGGGAAAATTTACATTTTGTGTTTGATTTGGGGAAAACTTGAATTTCTTTGCCAAATTTTGGCTTTTGACTGTAAATTTGGTACCAAACTGAAGCTTATAAACTGCTTTATACCATGAAATCACTGAATAATAGGTTTGATGTTACAGTAGTACCCAGGAAGACTCAACAATCGTTATTTTACCTAAAAAAGCAATGCCTCCTGTACACAGTCATTAGGAATTAGAGATATTGTAGTACCGTTGGGAAAACTGCAATATCTCTGCCAAATTATAGCCTTTTATTGTAAATTTTGCACCAAATTGAAGCTATTAAACAGCTTTATACCATCATATAACTTAAACGAAATTTTGGTGGTGCAACAGTACTTGGCAGGACCCGACCCCCTCATGAATTTGAAAAAAGCTATTTTTTTCAGGGCCAAATTTCAGAGAGTTATATTTTTCATTCTAAAATTATAAACCATAATAAATTGTATCTTGTTTGAAAGGTATGATTATTCTCTATTAGAATATATCAATATTTTTAATATTTGGGTGATTATAGATGACTTGACGACAAAAACAATGAAAATTCAAAAATATCTAAATTTCCTGAAAGTTTTCCTGATAACTTTTTAATCTTCCACCTGGTATAATATTTCAATGCAGATTTAGATTCCTTGATGAATTTCCTTTCAGAAAATGTATACTTTTGATATAGTAGGGTGTGTAATTTTCGAGATACAGGTCCTTGAAACGAAAAGAGTGCATTTTGTAGTCAAATTGGCATGTAACGCAAAAGGTAGCGAACTTATAACACATGACCATTGTTGCATACATGTAAATATGATTGTGTTTTACCTGTAGATGTTTTGATGGGGAAAACAAATTATTATGTTTATTTCATTTTCTTAGATAAGAAGAATCTTGACAAGCCTCTTAAGATTGACAGAAAGTTGACACCAGATCCAAGGATACCAGTGGCTAGAATGTAAGTAACACCATATTGTTCTTCACATGCATAACCTCCATAGAAAGTGAACTTAACTGGAAATTAAGACAATTTATTGTATGCATCCAAAATGTTGGTTTTGGGTAAATTTATGTAATTAGTGCCGTATCAGCTGCTAATTGAATAATTTCATCCATTCATCAAACAAGGAAATCAACAACAGACATATTAAGATTCAAGAATCATGGTCCATTTTACAAATTAAAAAAAAAAAAATTTGGTCTCATTAATATTTGATTTGATAGTACATTTTTGTTTTATGCAGTGAATACAGTGGCTGAGACAGGATTTGAGATTTGAGGGGAGGGGGGAGGGGGGGGGGGCTGAAAATATCTTATTTGAACATGTACAGTCCAAGAGGAGTTTTCAAATTATATGGTTATGCTGTGCCCCAATCTGGATCCACCAATGCTTATTACCTTAATTTTTGCGATATACTCTTGAGGATGAAAAGATTGAAAACTGTGATCTACACATCTACCTTTTAGATCAAAAACTCCCAGATCTTCCTTGAAACCAAAGCGCAAGAGTAAGCTGATACAAACATTAGAAGACGAGGGTAAATGGGGACCATCATCAACCGTCAAGAGAAGGAAACTGACTGCTGCCATCAAGGACAGCGATCAAGCAGAGAAAGAAAAGGATGACGATCAGAAGAGGAGAGAATCTGGAAGAGCGGTATATGATCTCTGGGGAGATCCAGGTACGTTTTGCAGTGCGTGATTCAATGAAAATGGATGTCAGTCTGCATTAGGAATATCAAGTGGGTATGCAAATGTAATATTTTGCTTATCAGGACCTAACTGGTGTAATGGTGTAATTTTTATAGCTGGATGTAGTTTTCATAAATCTCAATATACAAAATCTGATGGGGTTTACTTTGAGATAGAATTAAAGATTATATTATAAAACACATATCACAAATCAATCTGAGTACTGGTCATACATGCTTCATGAGGGCAACATAATATTGGACTCTTGCAATGATTATGGAGGTTTGACATAGTACAATCAGAGTAATATCTTGGCTTGAAAATTAATATGTAATCAATATAATTACCTTATCTTGGTTTGATTTCAGCTCCTACGAAGAACAAGACTGGAGCAACACCAAATGAACACTTTCTCAGGGTCACAAAGAAGACAAGGAAAAAGGTTTGTTTATTTTTTCTAAAAAACTGCAGTTGTTATCCTTCCACCCTTTTGTGTTGTTATTGTTACACCATATAGCTCGGTCGATAGAGCATTGGTCTCGAAACAAGAGATCCCTGGTTCGAAACCAAGTTGATGCGCTAGTGCCCTTTGGTAAGGCATGAATCCCCAATACCAAGTCCCTGGGATAGGACTTAGAGTCGTTGGCCCCCTGGGTGCTTACTTTTAAGTATTTAATACTTCCTTAGCAATCAGGTAAAATAAACCAATCAATATATACTTGTATGCAATGTACTGTTTAAGTGGTTATTTTTGTGGTGGTTTTATTTTTCGCGAAAAATTTCCAATTCAACATGAGGCTATTTATAGTAATTAAAACATCACAAAAATCGTGAAATTATCCACTCACGAAATTCCCAATCTAGTCCAAAAATTGTGAAAATATTGGCTTACACAGTACATTTTATATGTAAGTTCATTCTGCATAATATTGCTTCGAGTGTTTGTCATTTTAATGAATTTCTAGTGATTCTACAAAATCTCTCGCAAGCTAATGTTTTTTTTTTTTTACTTCTTAGCTGCCCAAGACATACTATGAGAAGACATCATGTTTCAATGCAGTAGAAGTAGTACCAGCTGGTGCATCCTACAACCCAACATTTGAAGACCATCAGGTATGTTCTGTTTCTTACTTTTTGTCATAAAAAAAATACAGATGCAATTCTTAATAATTTCAGGCACCAAAGTAATTCCATTTGAATAACTTTCATTCATATTTATAATGCATTTCAGTGTATGTGTTTTATTCCCCTGTTCCACCATTTTGAGTGTTGAGGAATGGTTGATAATAATCTTTCACCCTTTATCTTGTAACAGGAACTGATCCAGAAAGCAGTACAAATTGAGATGGATAGGGAGAAGGAGGAAGAGAAACTGAACCGCTGGCATCGGTTTGCCAAAGTCAGCAGAGCAGAAATGGAGGTAAATCTTTTAATAATCTAAGAGCTCTTACAACTTCTTACTCCTTTTTTGGAGCAATTAATGAACCCGTCTTTTAAAATTAAGACTTTATTTAAATTCTGAGACATGCCAAATACTGTGGAGGTTATATGTTTACAAATTGCTGCCTTTTCACAGTAATTATTCATTTAACACTAATCCTATTTGGGTGGAATCCACCCCCCCCCCCCACTCTGTTTCGGGATTGGCTGATTCTCCCCTACACTTCACCCCTTTGATTTCTTTTGTTCTCTCTCACTATGCCTTCCTTAGCCTTGCCTTTATATTTTTTATTATTTGTTTGTTTTACTTGTTTGTCATTTTGTCTCTGATGAAGATTCTGCTAGGATCGAAAGCTCTGGCTCTCTTTTACTCCAATTGCTCTCACCTTTTGGATAAGCAGTTTCAGCAGTTCATTTTTTTTTCTTTCTTTTTTTTTTTTTGCAAAAAAAATAAAAAATAAAACATGGGCAGAACTCAAGATCTCCTTTGATATTCTTGTCAAGTAATTGTAAGAGTTCTATGGTTTATATGTCCTTGATTGATTTTTTATGACAGAGAACAAGTATGAAGGAGATGACAGAGGGTTTGTTTGATGAAGGTCATAAACCAGATGGAGAAGATGAAGAGGAGGAGGAGGATGTGTTGCCTAGCGCTCCAGTGGTTGCAGAGAGGAGGAAAACAAGAAGACAGAGAAACAAAGAAAGAGAAATCAAACTACAGGTAAGCTGAGTTTTCTTTCTAGAGTTAATTTTTCTGCTCTGAATTCAGTTGATTTGGAAGGTTTCACTCTTATTTTTTTAAAGCAGCTATGAGCTGAATTTAGGAGTACAGTGTAAAAATATATAAACTATAGTTGTATATAATGATAAAAAGAAATGATAAATAACATAACAGAGGTGGTAATCTAAACTTGATTTATTAATAAAATACACTAAGATTGACAAAGTTAAATCAGATCAATGTTTTTGGCATTAGCAAAAATTCTGTTCGAGTTACGTTTACTTGCAGTAAATTTATTGGTTGTTTGAACGAGCATAATATAAACATTGTTTACCACAACTTGTCTAATGTCATAAGGGGTTAACTCAGAGTTCCTACTTTCTGTCAAGGAAATTCATATATTCCTTCCAACTCTTCTGAGAAAAAGATATATTTGTACAGTCTATAATGTAGTCTTATCTTCTGTATCTTTAACATGTTTTTCCATCAGGTCAAGAAAGCCCATACGGAGAAGAAGAATAAGATCTGTTTGAATGAGGTGTACCGTCTGAGATCATTGAAGAGGGAGATCAAAGAGAAAGAGGAGAAGATAGCTGCTAAGATCCAGGAGAAGAAGACCAAAGCACAGGAGAATGAAGGAAAAACCAAACGACTTGGACGCTACAAGTATCCTTCATTATTGGAACATCCATAAAGTGCAGAGATGCCAACCCTGTGGAATAATTATAACATTAGAAATTAGAATGCAAATGATTTATATAGCACCTAATATGAAACAGTTTCATATCTAAGCGCTTTACAATTATTACTATCACTGTCATCGGATACTTATAAGTCTTTCTGACACCTGTCCAATCCCAAAGGGATCATTTCAAAACATGGCAGCCTTTAAGCGCACTCATTCCATTCCTACCGGGTACCCATTTTGCACCTGGGTGGGGAGGAGCATGTAGACAAAACGCCCATGCTCAAGGACGTAAGTGTCATACCGAGATTGAACCCACGGTCCTTGCATTCTCAGTCAAGTGTTACGACCACTAGACTATAATTTCTCATGAGAAAAAGCATGAATTAAAGCATTTTGCTCTGTCTTCCAACTTTGGGAAGCATTCAAATCAATAGATTTCAGAGTTTTTTTACCAATAGGTCACATAAGTATACTTCAGGCCTGTGACATCCCCACTTTTTTTTAGCAGAATACAGTGTTTTTTTTCTTTGAACTGGCTTTTGTCCAACCCTCATTTTTCCTTTTTTTTTATCATTGATTATTGTCCTCTATGTTTAGTTCCTTTCTAGCCTGGTTATTGATCTTAACTCATTTGATTTAGATATGAAGAACTTCCCATACCAGTCAAGCTAACAGAGCATCTAGTTGGAAACCTCAGACGTCTCAAGGTAGGGGTCCTTCTTCGTTATTGTGATAGAGAGAAAACTATGTATCATAATTACGATTTACAGTCCACTCCCATTATAGTGAGCATGGATACAATCTGCTTCTGTGACAATGTGACACCTGGGCAGTTGCTTGTCTGTATGTGTATGTTTGTTCAGTATAGAGAGATTTGATTATAACAAAGTACCTGTATTGGTCATGGGACTTTGAAAATGGCCTTGTTCTAAAAAAAATCTTGCATCACTGCTGTTTTAATAGAATAGACTTTACATGGGTATAAATATATGTTAAAGTGAATGTTTAAGGCTTCTGCACTGTAAAAGTTGTAGTTTTCTATCTCTTCGTTAAACTATACCTTAATAGTTCTTCATATTTTGTTCCATTTTTTTTTTCCATTCCTTTCATTTCTCAGTAACATTTCTTAGGACAATAATATTGTGGTACACTGATCTTGAATATATATTTTAATTGCATTCAATGTTTTGACACCCATGCAGCCTGAGGGAAGCCTGATTGTGGATCGATTCAATAATCTACAGAAGAGAAACATGATAGAACCTAGGATATGGAAAAAGTAAGTAGACCCTGTTTTATTGCTAAAAAGTTGATATTAAAAGGATTTTGTAACAGATTCTTTTGTTATGCTTATATTTTAGAAATAAAGGAAACCAAGATGTGAAATCAGGGGTCAAAAATTCTCTGTGTAAAGGAAAACAATACCCAAGGAAATAATCACTTTTAGAAGAAAGGGCATAATGAGAGGAGCAATTTAAAAAAAAAAGTTTCATCAAAATTGGTTATAAAATAAAAAAGTTATGGAAGTTTGAAAAGTCTTGCTCTGTACCTTCTATGGGGATCCTCAAATTGGCAACATCGGCTTCAAAATTGCTGATTTTATGGACAACTCTCCATTTGTTTTGTACACAGATTTTCAGATATTTTCAATTTTCTTTCAAAATAAATTTCACTCCTTTTGAGCTCAACATATGTTATGTGAAATATATTTTCCCATGGCATATTTTGAGCTCAGAAGTATATAAGACATATTTTGAAAGAAACTGGGGAAAATCTGAAAATTTGTGTACAAGACACATGGAGAGTTGTCCATAAAATCAGCCATTTTAAATCTGATGTTGCCAATTTGAGGATCCCCATAGAACATACAATGAGACTTTCCAAACTTTCTTATTTTATAACCGATTTTGATGAAACTTTTTTTAAATTGCTCTTTCATATAAACGTGATTATTTCCTTGGGTATTCGTCCCCTGTAAATGCTTGTTTCTTGTTTATTGATGTATTCTTAATGCAATGGAAGCATAGTATCACTTAATGTACTTTTGTACTTTCAAAACTGGAATTACCAAAACATCATGATTTTTTTTTTACTTCAAATGATGTACTTTCATGATGGTAGCATTTTTCATGATTTTGTTTTCTCTCTTTCCACAGGGGCATGAAACCTAAGATGAAGGAATATGAAAAGAAAACTTTTAAGGAAATCAAGTAAGTGTTGAGTCAATTTCTTTAATCCTAAACTAAATTAAAATAAAAAAAAAAATGAAATACAGTTAACTTTGCATAACTCAAATCTGTGTATCTCAAATTATTGCGTAAGTCGACGCACACAAAAGTCTGCATTAATATGTTTATCACCTTAAATTTCCTGCCAAACTCAAATATTACAAGTTGAATTTCATGTAAGTCCAACTAGTTTTTATGTCCCAAGCATTAAAAATACAAGTGAAATCAATCGGATAAGTCTGATTTGGATTTGGACATCTTGACACCTGTGCGCAATAATTCATGGAGTGATACAGCGGCCTTGTTTTTACGACCTTACTGTCTCGACCCCCACTTTCTTTCTTTTTTCTACCCCTCTGAAACATCACCCTCTCAGATCAACTCATATGCAGGTTTATTTCTGTCTGAGTCCCCCTCTCCTGTCTCCGTTGGGCTTTCAATTTCCTAAATCTCTCTGTTTAAATCCAAGAAATCTTTTTATATTTCTTCCTTTACTTCCCAAATGTTTCACCCTGCTAACATTTCGATTCGGGTATTAAGATTGCATTCTGTATGATAACTGGTGTATTGATTTGCAGCGTGTATGTCTGAAGAATTGACAATCGTGTACGTATGTATTTGCACAGCAAGGGGTATATTTCAAATATTATGTGTTTTTGACAGTCCCGTGCTATTCGACTTACGCGAAGTTGACTGTACTTGAACTTTATACATGAGAATCAAGTCAATCTATATTTTGTATTAAATTCTGATTTTTAAAAAACAACCAGTAATTTCATATTTCCTTTCATAAATTTGTTTCAATTTGTAGTTCATAACTTGAAAGTTTCACGTATTGTTCACAAAATTTTTGTAGTATTATCATGCCATATTTGGAACTGCCCTGTGGCTTCACAGTGCCGCTCAGTGGCTGCTGGGCCCACGATCAATTGGGAAAAAAGAATTTCTGTTCACCATTGTTTCGGACAATAAAATTTGGAGGTTTGGAGCTTTAGAGGATTATAAGGATCTTTAAACAAGGTTTTAATGTATGATTAACTCACAAGTTTCACAGCTATTTAATGACCATTTTATTAATGTGGATGTATGTAGTGTACTCCCAATCGTTTAGGTTAATTGGTATATATATCTGTATTGAATACAGTCTACTCACATAATAATGAGATGCTTAGGACCAAACCAATGACCTTGTTATAACAAAATATTGTTAAACTAAACAATGACACACACATTAGCGGCGATTCTGGGGGAGGGAACGTTTCCCCCCTCCCCCCCTCTTGGATTTTAAAGCATAACATTTTTTTAATTCATTGATCAGCTAGTGAGGATAGTGAAGAGGCAAAATATATGTAAAATACAATGCTAAATATTATTATAAGGCAAAATTTTCAGCTCCCGCTTTGCGCTCGCGAACAAAACATAAGACAATAATTTGTTCCAACGCTTTGTTCTTTAAATTGTATTTAGTTTTTGCATAATGTGCGAAGTAGGTCATTCTATTTCGAATTTTGGATACACAGGGACGGTTTATTCTGCTTGAGTTTATTATTAATTTCTCTGCCGGGGTTTCCGTCCCCCTCAGTAGTGACATGAAATCGCCGCCCTTGAACACACACACATACATATATGTGCACATGTTTGAAATCAGGATGAATTATCTTGTTAATAATGATAACATGCATCAGTTTTTGTTATGACACAAGTTGACTGTGTGCTGTTTTATTGACATAAATTCGACCTACATGTAGATACATGTAGTTGAACTGTTGACTGATTTTGTAATATGTCCTATTTATCCGTTTCCAGGACAGCGGTATGAACCCATTCTGCTCCGTTCCAGAGAATACAAGAACTTGAATCTTAAGCTTTGAGATTAGCTGCTTCAACCTATATCAACAGACCTACTCTGACCGAGATCATCGTCACATTTGGCATCACTTGAAGTTGCCGATTTGGTGATCTGAAGCAAGTTATAACGTGACTCCTTCTCGTGGTCTGTATGGTTGTACTCCTATGACAAACCTAAAAGAAAAAGAATTTTCGAAAAATCATATCCTTAGGCCAACACTGACCAAGATCATTGTCACATTTGGCATCACTGGAAGTTGCCAATTTGGTAATCTGAAGCGAGTAGTAACATGGACTTTTTCTAGGTTTTTTACAAATTTCTAAGTGATTTGTGTATCATATTTTGTTACATGACACTAGCTATGAAACCATGATTCCATGATGTGCGAATCTTCTAACACTAGAATTTTTCAAGATACATTTATTTGAATGACATCGTGACAAGAAAAATTTACAGCAACTTTTGAACAAATCGGCCTCTATCTTCACACAATATATTTAACCCTAATCAGACGGGGGGGGGGGGGGGGGGGGGGGGGGGGAGCGGGGGGGGGAGGGGGGGGGGGGGGGGGGGGGGGGGGGGGGGGGGGGGGGGGGGGGGGGGGGCGGGGGGGGGGGGGGGCCATCATGGCCTCCCTCGACATTTTCCGCGACCACTCCGCCGCACGAAATTTTCTGATCGCGCCGCTTGCTGACTTTTACTTTGGAGGTCTCGCGCACTTTTTGCAAGATTTCAAAAATATCCGTCTGACCGAAAATGGCTCAAAAACGTGATTTTGTGTACAAAGTCAATGCAAATTGAGTTTTCTCACCTAATTCATAAAGATATGATTATTTCACTTTCATTGGCTGAAATCAATTTTATTTTAACATATTTATGCTTAAAAATGGTTCTTAAATGATTTTTGCGTTAAAAAAAAAGAAAAACAAAGAAATACATAAGAAATTTGTAAAACAATAAAATACATAAGAAATTAATTTTGAAACCAGAATTTTTTTCTAGTACAATTGTTGGGAATGCTATAAGGAATAATAATACACAAAATTAGCATTCTAGGAGCTTTATTTTTACAATTAGAGCAAAAAGTATGATTTCATGCATTAAATTAGCATAATTAATTCATATAAAAAAAAATCATATTATTTTGGAAAATTAACAGCAAAGTCTTGTAGATTACATGGCTCACTACCATCGTGCAAATTTTCGGCGCGGTCGCGCGATAGGTGGTCGAGATCTTGGGGGGGGGGGCCATCATGGCCCTCCCCCCCCCCCCCCCCCCCCCCCCCCCCCCCCCCCCGCCCCCCCCCCCCCTCCCCTCCCCCAGTCTTGGACAGCTACCAAAACACACCCCAGTCTGATTAGGGTTAATCATGTCTCTTCAATTATGTGTAATGCTCTGTGATGGTTACATTGTTGAGGAAATCCACCAAAACGACATTTACAGTTTACTCCGTTATAACTAGATGCTCGTGGTCAAGCTCTGTTGAAACAATATCCTGATATACTAAAACAAAAAAATAGACATCAAAATGTTCACATATTTGAAATTTGTACAGGGGAAATTGCCTTGTAACAGAATCGAATCCTTTGTCATTTCTCTTTATAACTGGAGTTGATTATATTAGAGAAAATGTTTGACGCATAAGATACCAATCATTGGACATTATTAAATGCCTAAATTTTTCTTAATGTTTATCGCAACTATGTATGGATGTATGTTCACAAAAAATATATACAGATTGAGTAAATAGTTTCTGGGAGTGACTATCGCCACTGAACCAATTGAGGGCGCATGTATTGTAAAAGTTTGCTGGAAGACCTTCCATGTAATTACTTCTATTCATCTTCCTTTATTTCTCTAAATAACCTGTAAATTTGATTATAGTGAATCATAAAAAATATATCAGCAACCTTTTTTTAAAGCTACTACATGATAGCAAATTTGATAATTGTCCCATAGATTCACTATAGAAAACTACAAAATAGTTTTTTCAATCCTATAGTGCAAACCATCTTCTTCTTTTTAACTACTAGTAGGGATGTCCACTAAAATTTTAGATTATTTTTAAGTTGTTTTTGCTAGGCTTATTGGATAGAGCATTTTAAAAGAAAGATTTTGGTAGTTGAATTATCACAATTGGATGTTCCATTTCAAAGATATGACCCAAAGAGTGTCTCAGATTACCAATGAGCTGCTAGAACACTTTTACAAGTTTCAGACAAAGCCAGAAAATGCAATAAAAGCTCAAGTTTATGGTCCTTTTGTCTTTGATTTATTCAACCAAATCATACCAAACATTTTCTATGTGTGTATCAACATGAAATGAGATTATAGTAACATAATTGAGGCGTATGAGTAGATTATACAAAAAGTTATGGCAGTACAAAACTGATGGTTTGACAGGTATGTTACCGTATGTGATCCAATATGACCACCGTGGAAAAATACTCCATAGGGCATGTTTCAATAGGAACACCCTAGACAATAGGCTATTTCATGGTGGTGTGGCTCAGAGCTGAGGGTTGGAGAGGGTAGAGTAATTTTAAAACTTAAATGGCCAGTGGTAAACGTTGTTCTTTGTTTTTCACCCCAATACATTTTTTGTTCAAAAATAGTTACATTTTATAGATATCCACTTTTCCTTATCTGAATCTATTCCAATCATGAGAAATTCCAGTCATAACACACTCACACACAAGCATCACTTTGAACACGCTGTAGTTGTTTTCATATCAATTTTTTCAACAGGAAAAGTTGATCACCTGCTGAGTAATTTTCTAAGGAAGAAACTGACCAATTAGGAATAAAAATGATTGATATTTACCACTGGCCAAATGACAATTTCGAAAGCTGTTTTTTATTGAAAATTTTGCTATTCCTCTGCCTGTGTATTATTGAGTAGGCAGTGCATGGGTTATTGTTTGCATTGTAAATGCATGGGTGACTACATCCATACAGTGAATTGAAAACCGTTCTAGTGGCTTTTTGCTGTTGTGTGGCCATCCCTACTACTAGTGCACAATTACAGTAATGGCAGTGGCGGATCCAGGCGGGGGGTGCAGGGGACGCACGCCCCCTCGATAATTTGAAAACCACTCAATGATTGTACATGTTAAAATTGGAAAATTTCGGCACCTCACCCTCTTATCTGGCCTGGCGCCCCTTCTCTTTTTAAATCCTGGATCCGCCACTGAGTGGTCTGTTTTTATTTTGATTGTAATTGTGAAAATCATATTCTTTTAGAATGTTATCCTGATGATGTTTTTTACTTGTCCAAATGTAATTGTGATTTTAGTCTCTCCTATCCCTCGTGTGCTTCAATTTACAAATTTTACTTCAAAGTAATACTGCCCTCTACATGAGATGAATCATAGTTATTATTGAATTCCTGTAGGGATTTGTGAGTTGGTCAAAAATGTGCCTACAAACTGACACACATCGGACTGCAGTTCAGATCTTTTGGATGGTGACAGTAAAGGTCAGTTCCGGACATGAACTATCGTATCTAATTGATATGTGTCTTTCAGAAACCCAGTACAACTATCAAACCATTAAATACAAGTAGATTTACTTGATCTGAGATACATGCATTTAATTTTTAAACATGTTTTATTTTATTTAAATGTATGTGGATGATACTCATGGAGGACTAAGAGTCAATCAAGTTACTGCATTATGCTTGCTTCACCATAATCAAATGCACCTTGTGACTTGAAGCAAATTATTGGAGCATATCTCATTAGTCTTCTGTATTTTCTGTCCCCAAACATTTGCCTAAACATATTCAAGTTAAAGTGATAGGTTTTCTGTTAAAAAAAATAGTCCAAAGTATATGTGTCTTTTCAGTGTCACTCTGTTATAATGAAGAACACTGTTAACATAAATTCACATTACAACACAGAGTAGTTCTATGCATTTGATATAACAGGGTGACAGTGTACCCTTACACTCTTGTTGATAATCTCATAAGAAGTGAAAACAACATATATATTTTATGTTATTGTTAATCCTTACCCCTTACCCCCTTGCCTACCCTACTCACCCCCCCCCCAAAAAAAAAAAAAAGAATAATTGAAGTATTGATGTGAAAGTTTACTTCAAGTTTACTTCTTTTTTTTCTCATCTACATGTAGCAGTGCTTCAAGTATTTTCATCATGAAGTGCTCAGCATGAATGTAGTTGGATAAGCATGATCATGCCTTGGTGTAAATGCACAATCCATTGCAGAGTGTATTAAAAATTTACATTACTTATGAGACACGTGTTTATATTTCTGTTTTTATATTGTCATGGAGAAATGATTTTATATGAAATATGTGAATTTAATTAGTTTTTATTTTTATTATTTTTTTTTTTTATTGTATTGTCACAATTTGATCGTATAAAGGTAATTGTAAGACATTGTTTTCAAAGACATTCTCAAAGACTTCTCAGTAGCAGATCCAGCAACAGCTCTGACAAAGGAATTTATTGGCCCATGCCCAAGCATAATAGAGCTGTATTGTCCCCTGACAATTAGGCAGTATATCCTTTGTCAAAGCTGATGGTGGATCCACGCCTTCTTCCTGAAATGGCTTTTCATGATGCATTAGGTTGGTCTAACATGCCACAGTAATACTTAGTACATTTCTTCAATAAGCTTTCTAAGCAATACCTTGACAAAATGTGGATAGTTTCATAAGAGAATTTGTAACAACAATATGAATCAAAATATATAGAAATATAAAAGCATAAGAAAAATACGGGAAGAATTAATATTTGTAAAAAGTAACAAGGGACATGTGTTTAGGGATCAAGACTAAATAATATCTTTAAGGATGTATCGACACAAACAATAGAACGAAGAGGGCTTGGGTCGAAAAAAGGGGGATACATGTACATAAAAAGTAAGGATAAAAAGGATAATATGAAAAAAAAAAAAAAGAGAGCAAGTTTGGAGAAATGAGAATGGAATTAGTATGATAGAAGAATTAAGACCCACTTTCATAAGTATAAACACATATTCGGCATACAAATTAGATGACATATGAAGGGGAAAACAAGAGAAAAAGACGTTTAAAATCTCGGTGAAAAACCTCACGTTCTTTCTATAGGTTTTCCCGGTCAGTTTCATTGTTTTATCAATCAATTGCATATTAGAGGCATTCATTTTTGGAAAAAACGCTGATGCGTCGAAATGTTTCCAGTCAAAATCGTATTCAATCATCAAAATTAACGATTGTTGTGATTGATTTCGTATTTGCGCATTCTACTTCACATAATAAGCATATACATTCGGCAATGACTATTCAATTCAATTTCTTCCTCATCCCGTCGACATTTCATTCCGTATAATCAAATTCGCACTAATTTGAATGCACAATGAATGAAATCAAATGACTGTATCCGAATTTGAATATTGCAACCACTACTCTGTGTGCCTAAAAGCGAATTTGATAGCATGGACAAGAAATTGTTTGACTAAAGTCAGTCTGTCGCATCTAGCACACGAATTTGAATACATATTAAATGAAAACGGATGATAAATGTATGAAATTGGCCGGGAAAACCTATATTATTTTCATTGATAATTTACTTTGCTTTCCCTGATATGCAATTATCTACGCAGTTTTTTATTTATGAAATAGGCATCGCTAGCTTAAAGTCCATCTTATTCATAATGGAAGATAAAAAGACTTGTATCATTTTTATTGGCAGAGAGAAAAATGCAACTAATACTACCATCGACTGTATGATGCGGTCAATAGATCAATACATTATGCACACATCATACGCCTCCAACATAGAGACTCCTGGGGGGCATTTCATCAAAGGACTTGTCAGATATTTAATCCGACAAATTTGCTCTCAGCCAATCAGAGGCAAGCATTTCAGTAGCTTATAACACTTTGTCAGATAAAACGTCCGACAAGTCCTTTGATGAAATGCCCCCCTGATCAACAAAATATCTTTATTTTTTGCCAAAAGTTTGCCGTGAAAGCTTGTGACAAAAGTATCGTAAAACGGAATGACAAGAGGAATAAACTCAACAAAATATGTAAATTTTATGTAATATTTCGCATTCCCGTTTATATGCTGTATTCTTATTTCACATTACTTATAGAAATCCCTGAGTAAACCGATATTTAAAACATGATTATGAGGAATAATTTTGATAATTAGTTTGCATTATACTCTTAAGTGACATAATTTTTTATATTGATTCAAAAGAAAAACAAAACAAAACAAATAAAATGATAATAACTTCCGTGTTCATCATGTTTTTGCGAATGATCCAAGCAAGTCGATTTGGTATTTCATTCGTTACAAATCGCCTACACTGTAAAAAAAAAAAGGTAACTCGCAAGAAAATGAGTAAACTAATGCTTTACTCCCAACGGAGTAAATTTTGTTTACTCTTAACAGAGTCAAAAGGTAACTCGCAAGAAAATGAGTGAACTAATGGTTAATAGTTTACTCCTTTTGAAGCTAGGATTAGGAATGATACATAGATGACTAAAAGTTACTCTTTTCTGAGTAACATTTAGCTCAACCGCATGAGTAATATTTTTTACTCAATTTCACGCGAGTTACCTTTTTGCTCAATATTGGGTAAGATTTTACTCTCTTTTTTTTTAGAGTGTATCATTACCAAAAACGTAACTATCACGATCGATATTATCATCACCAATTATATCATCACTGCCAATTACATCATCATCATCATCATCATCACCATCATGAAACATTATTTTCATCATCATCATCACCACCACCACCACCACCAATAACATCATCTTCGACATTATCATCAACATATCATCATCATCATCTTATGATCATTATCACCATCATCATCACCATCATCATCATCATCAGCAGCAGCACCTCCATCATCATCATCATCACCATCACCATCATCATTATTTTTACCATCACAATCATCATCATCATCATAAATAACATCATCATCGACATAATCATCACCATCATCATCACCATCATCATCATCATCGCTACCACCAATATCATCATCATCATCACCAGCACCTTCATCCCTGCTTTTATTATCCCGTTGTTTTCAACAGCACCACCATCATCATTATCATCATCATGGACGTACCGGTTGCTGTTCCGGCTAGTACGGCATAGCCCGTGTTTGTTGTGACCAGTCTCATTGCAATAGTACACGGCCGATTCATTTCGACCGTTTTTGCCCATTGTTGAACCGGAACGGGCCCGTGCCGTGACCCGGACCGAACTCGGTGTGACGAGGCCTTAATCCTTTTATCTCTCTCCCTCCATCCTCTTATCCCCCTCTCTTTCTCTTTTCATTTTCGTTTTACGAATCGAATCGGTTTATTGAAATAAGTTACCACACTTCAGCTTATTTTTATATTTTCTGATATACATTTCGTTACTTCATTTGTCTTCACCAAAATATATGTAAAGAAAGAGATAAAAATCTTAATTATCTTTTGTTTTAATCGCACAAAGTAAGAAACTGCAAGCTTGCAAATGGAACAGAACTTGTGATGCTTTCTCTTATAGATTGGTTTGATTAGTATTATACTTGGAGGCATACAATCTTAATGACAAAACACCTGCCAACGCAAAAGGAAAAGGAGCGCGAAAGGCCGATCAAACTCTTGATACAAGTTCAAACTAATGGATGTTTTGTTTTTCAAGGCTATAAAAGACACAAGCTTAAATATTTGTGTAGATCAAGACTCTGTATCTCGTCTCTCCCCTCATGTTTTCTTCCTGTCTTAACGCTGAAGATGTCCGTCCCGTAAATTGGAATATAGCCCATGGAGAAATAGTAGATTAAGTAAGACAGCGGCTCGGCCTTCGGGCCGGGTTGGCGGTTGTTGGATGATGATGGTGATGCGTGAGTGGTAAGCATAGCCCAGAAGCTCGGTGAGTGAGACACTTAATGTGCGTTTCATAGTGAGGGTGTGATGATCGTAGAGATAAGTGTGCTAAAGTGCATACTGAAGATTGGTGGAAAGAGTTTGAGATGGGTATAGCTAGGAGAGACATGAAGAATAGATTAAAATGACAGGTGATTGAGCTAATATTAGATTAGAGTATTGAGTAAATTAAAACAGATATTACATAAAAGGTAATTAAAACTGAGTTTTAGTTCATGTAACTGAACAAAAAAAGTCAATATGCCTATACCACTTCGAGTACTAAGTGGAATTTCTAGACTTAGGTATTAGGGAGAGAATTTATGTTGATGATACGTGGTGATTTTAAGAATACACTGTAAAAAATTTCACCGTTTTTTAACAGGAAATTTCCTGGCAGTCGGGACGCCAGGAGTGCCCGTTTTTCCACAGCTTCCAGTAGTTATTTTACAGATAATGTAAATTTACAGGTTCACGTTATTGACCACCTTGTAAATTTACAACCCTGTAAATTTACAGTTTTTTCCTGTTTTTATCACATAATAATATTTTTGAAACAAAAAGAACATGATCCAACATCATATGGGATTGACCATTAATGCCTAATCATGTCCCTAATCCTAAATCTTAATCCTAAATCCTACACCTAATTCTTAATCCTAAATCCTACACCTAATCTTTGACAACTTCAATAAAAGTTGTTAGCCTTATATACCCAACCCTATGTAAGGTGACATTTTTCATGGTTAGTGCAACGATCCACGGTTGAAGCACTTCCAGTCATGAATATTCATGATCCACATAATGAACTATGAAATAAGACAAAGGTTGTAAATTAACAGGAACATCGTTGCAGGATACAAGAAAACTGATTTGTAGTAGTTCTGTTTCTTCTTCCTTTGTTGAACAAAAAAAATTGTCTTTTTCACAATAAACTCTTGTAATGATTTCAGAACTATACACGTCTAGGAACAAGGAAGCTCGTTGATACACGAGAAACTTGTTTATTAAGAGTAATATTTGTTTTGGAAAGAACTTGCTGTTTTTTTACAAGAAAATTCTGGTTACGGAAACTGAAATTACGGGAATAATTCGTAAACGAGCAGGAAAGGTTGTATGAATATGCCATTTCTGTTTATTGACAGTTGCATGAGCTGGTAACTGTAAACTCAAGTCGACTTCCTAGAAAATTACAAATTATCTGTCATTTTACGAGAAAAATATCGTAATATTAAAAAAAAACAACCAAAAGCTGTATTATTACAAGCCAAAAAACATGTTTATTTACAGTAATTTTTTACAGTGTATGTATATATTTTTTGAAATATCCTTGTCAGAAATCCGTCAGGGTGAGGTTGTCCCTTGCCTTCTCCAGATAAAAGGTTGTAAAGAGAAGGAACAAGAGTCAGAAGACATATTCCATGGAGGGAGATTAAAAAAAAAGTTTATATGAAGTATATGCGTTGAGAAAAAGCTTTCTATTTGTCGCCACACCAATAGCATAAATATTTAGAAAGTCAAATACATGAAAATTTGTCCCTCAAGAATTATGTTTTCAATGTCGATTCGATAAAATGTAAGAAAAAGTACAAAATTCTGCGCCCTGTAACATAAACGAGATACGATCAATCATACGATGATTGTAACTCTTAGTACACAGTTTACCACAGATTTGGGATTGAAATCAATTGTAGGATCAATCGTATATTTTATGTTACAGGGCACAGTTATTATAAAGCCTAGAGGCGAAATGAACTCCATTGGTCAATTGATTTCATTTTTTAAATTTAAGTTTAGCTAAAAATATATATTCTTTAAAAACTTTAACATAAAAGCTACTTGTGATTAATATTTGAAATGAACATTACAAACAGGTATGCGTCGAATTGCCCATATTGCGTGTTTATTTGGTGCAAGATGGGGTTCTGAAAATGAAATTAACTATTGCTATGTAACTTATCTTGATACCAAATCCACATAGCAACGAGAACCCTCTAAAAATAGTACTGGAACCATGGACCGACCATACTGTAATTTTTCTTTATTTAAAGACGGGCTTCGGTAATCAAAGGTGGAATCATATTCTGATGCTCGAATTCAGATATTAAAAAAGAAAGGAAACTATATTCTTCTAGAGGGAGAAGGGGGAGAGAGATGTGGAAAATTATGCTTCTTTTATAAAATAAAGGAGTAGGTGGTGATAGAAAACTGCCGTATAGAGAGTAATTTTATCAATGAGCAATTTCCCAAGCATTGTACGAACACGGCAACCAGGCATTGTGAAATAAATATTGCGATGCGCTGCATGCTCGACCAATATCAACAATAATTATTTGCGAAGGAGAAGAAAAAGCCAGGGAAGTTGCATGGTATTATCAAGCCGAACCAGGGTGGCGGAACGTAAGGAAATGATCAAGACACTGGAAAGTGTCGCCGGGGAAAGTCAAATAGAAAATTTGTCGGTATATTGAAGAATGATTGAATTTGGGATTTGTAAAGCTAATTCCCCTTCCTCCTAAGAGGAAACGCCAGGAAAGCGAGAACCTGTGCTAGCATCATGTCACCAAACATCTTGCTCTGATGTTTGATGTAGAGGGATGACAGTTAAAGCTGGGTTATAGTTTTGTTAAGATTGAAAAATATCAATTAAATAGATCTTTCTTTTGAAACACTCTAACTAAGTATAAAAACAAGCAAAGTAATCAATATACATGTAGCAATTTTTTTTTGCATGTTGAATCATTGTGAGAAATTTGAATTTGACCGTTGGAACAAATTAAACACCCTCTATTGGCATGATTGGCATTGATAATATCCCTTAAAATAGGTCTTCCGAATAATTTATTGATATATTTAGCTAACCTTTGTCGACATATTATGCACATAGATAATGATTTTTAGATCTCATTTTTTCAAAGAGTGTTTAAAAAAAAAATATATTAAATTCAAAATTTGAAAGATTATATTTTGAAATTTAGAAAAACCACACTCCAGCTTTAAAGTTCTACTTCTTCTATATCTTGACATAACGGATACATTTTAACATTATTCAAAGGAAATGTTTCAGTGCTTGTACAAGATACAGTAAAATAACTATACTAGAAAAAATGTACAGGATGGAGGGAAGGGAAATAATTTCAGTCATAAACAGACACGAAAGAGAACCGATACGAAAAACAATTAAAAGAAAGTTAGAGAGAGAGAGAGAGAGAGAGAGAGGGGGGGGGGAGAACAGGAGAAAGAGATAAATGGGGAGGGGGGGGGCAAAGATTCAACGTAGAAATGAATCTAAAGCTTTTTTTGTGTGTGTATGTTTTGTTTGTTGTTTTTTGGACAAAAGTAAAGCAAGAAAAGATAGACATTCCGGTATCGGGCTTCAGTTTAGATGTTCAAATTAAAATGGAACAGAATAGATACAAAACAAACTCTAAACAATACAGTGTGTCCCATAAAAAAAAAGAAATTGGGACGGTCGGTCATTGCCGGGTGGTTAAAGTAAACTATTCAAGAAATAACTATCACAAAGTTAAGTTTTCTGTAGACATTTTATCGATGAACACTATAGTGTTCATTCGACAAAAATAGCTCACTCATAGATGACCAAGAACAGTTTGAATTTAGAATGTCAAAATCAAATCGCACAAATTCTGAATAAGAATACACTGACCTTGTTGTTAAAAAGGGATGGTCCATTTTGTTTTCATTTCATTTTTTATTGTATTTATTTCTTTTTTTACCAAAAATGTCTTATCTATAAATTTAAGCATGAGTGGTTCACCTGATCTAGGCATCTAGTTTGGATCCATTCTGCGACAAGGAAAAGTATTTGCTCAGATCTGATCCCGTAATTTGACTGTGACATTTAAATTTCAGACTCTTCTTGTGGATCTCCATGCTTGGTTCTTTCGTAATTTATTAAATCAAGCAGGAAAAAACTGCACAACATTTAAATTCGTGCGTTTAATATTCCAGTTTTTTTTTTAATTTATTTATTTATATTTTTTACCAGTAAACATAAGTACAGTCTCGCTTTACTTTTATTTCTCATACGCAATGTATATCGTCAGGTATATATAGTTCAGTTCAAATTTATCATTCAGGGTACAATATATTTAAAGTTTGCTTTTCTATGGTTTTATTTTTGTTATAATTCATTGTCGCGGGAGACTGTAACTCACTGGATGTTTTTTATAAGGAAAACCAAATCATGTTTATTTTGCAATTTATTTTGTAAAATGATAGAAAATTGACCAAGGGATAATACACATTGATCCTCAAGAGCAATCATTATTAAGGTGTGTTACGGATATTTATTATCCACTTAATAGGATGTTTCAAAAACTTATCATAGTATACTATTGACGAAACCTTCTCTTTAAGATGTTCATAGGCATGTTTTTGGTGGCTATCAAACATATTCGGGTGTAAGTGAAACTAGCGTTGAATCTCCACCAGAGAGCTGGAGCATTGTCACCTGATTACGCGCCTATTATGAGCGAAGATGATGGTGCTGATGATGAGCGGGTTGGTAGAGCGATGCTATGCGATGCGAGTAGGTCCAGAAAGAGAGAGAGGTTTCATCCGATCAGAGCAAGTATTGAATAGGAAGAAGAAATAGACAAGAGTGTTGGTGCCTGGAGCAAGATGGGCACAATACATCAATTATTGGAATTTGATTTGGATAGGATGTAACAAGCTGTGCAGATAAGAGGAGAAGAATGCGAAGAAGCATTGAAAGATTGCATTGGCAAATGAAAAGAAACTGTTTCCACAATAGACGTGGTTTATATGACATATCACCGTAGGACGGGATCATGTCAGATAGTTCATTCCATGACAATAACGGGGACTCATGTTGATAGTGAAGATGGTGATGATGAGGGGGCGGGGGGGGGGGCAGCAGATGATGGCGATGATGATGATGATGATAGGGATGTTGATTGTAGTGACAATGACAATAATAATGTTGGTGAAACTGCTGATGAAGATGGTGATTACCAATGATGATCGGGTGGTGATGGTGGTGGTGTCGGTGATGTTGGTGTTGGTGTTGGTGGGGTGGTGGTGGTGATGTTGGTGGTGATGTTTGTGGTGATGGTGGTTGTTGATTGTGTTTGTGTTGGTGGTGGTAATGATGATGGCACTGCTGCTGATGGAGGTGGTATTAATGGTGGTGGTGGTGATGATGATGCCGCTGCTGCTGATGGTTGTGTTGATGATGTTAATTGTGGTGACGGCGCGGTGGTAGTAATGACGATGGCGATCATGAGCATTACAGTACAGTGATAATGATTGTGATGAAAATGATGATGATGGTAATGGTGGTGGTTGCGATAATGATGACGGGGCCTAACAATGACGATATAACACTGATGGTTATTGATAAAATAATAACAACTACAAAAAGAAACAACAATAACTGCTTGTAATTTCTAAAATAACATTTCCCTAATAACTGAATAATGATTTCATCTTATTTCTTCTTCGTCGTCGTCTTCTTCTTTATCATCATCTTCTTCTTCTTCTTCTATTTCTTCTTATTTTATTCTATTCTCTGTCTCTGTCTCTGTCTCTCTCTCTCTCTCTTTCTTTTATACCATTTTATTGTGAAACGTACAATTTTGGTGGAGTGCACCGCCCGTCACCATGACACGTTTTTGTTTTTGTTTAATTGCTTGTTTTTTTTTCTGTCTTTGTTTTCGTTTTCATTATTTTGTTGTGGTTATTATTATTTTGTTTTTGCATCTGCGATCGGTGTTGGAACATAATTTCATAAACGTGTTCACGTTAGTGGCCATGGTTTAACGCGGCCTGGTGAACTATGCTGACATTTTAATGCTAAAATACAATATCTGGTAAATATGGTAATGTGGCATCTTTTGCTCTCATTTAAAGAGCTTTTTCGTTTAAATTGCTCGATCTGTATAGGCCTGTAGGTATCATCCGCTTGATCAAAATAGTTTTGTTGCGATGTCATAAGGGGTATCATAACTTCTCCAATCATTTATAAATTATAAAATTCTATCTTGCTGCCGTGACTCTTCTTCTATTGTTATGGTAACCATGATCAGTGGGTGCATGTTTCCTATCTCATTGTTATCGTTCCTTCATAACAGATCTTCTCCAGCCCATGTGCTGTCGCATCGATCATCTTCAATATCCCCGCTCTGTAATTCATTCGCCTGGTTGCTCTCTGAATGTCGTGTCGTCTGCCGCGGCGTATCTTTCCTCCTCAGCGCGCGCTATCCAATCCATAATAAAACCGATACATTACACCTCATTTACCACCAAAAGAATACGCAGCGCTTCACGCAGAGAGCCCCTTCTTCACCTCCGCACAACCCATCCTCAATAAATATATTAAGCAATGTCAGTGGCGCTGGTAATTGCAGCCCAAAACATCGAAATAATTTGTTAAGATGTCAAAGTAAGTTCTTCCCTCCTTTTGGACGATCATGGTTAGAGGATCTTAGCAAGGAGCACTAATAATAGACCTTTTGGTCATGAGTTATCGTCCAATACAATTAACTACTTTTCAATCGTCGGAAGGGAATTTCATCACCAATTGTGATAGTCACGCACGGAATTTCATCCCTCATTGCTCAAATTTTATTTCATCGAATCCAAGATATCTCCAACAAGATCCGAGACATCAATGCGTTAATGCTCACACATAATGATAAAGCAAGCAATATCAATAGAAAAAAGGGGGAAAAGGATGGAAATCCCAAAATATCTTTCCTTTCTTACTCCAATCTCACAGATACATGTTTATGATTTCTGTTAGCATGACTTTACAAATCGTTATCAAAACTGACAGAAATTCAACGAGTTTTCTCATTTGATAATCTTGTCAGGCATTAATGCTTGGATGCGTAGTCAGTGAGTATATGATTTTATTAGTAAATACACACCGAGCTCTTGTTTAAAAGTAGAAGAAAGGAGGGGGCACCTGTGCGTGTGCCGACTCATAGACACTACCAATTGTTTCAAAATCCACGTCATTTCGGTACTTCTAGCCTGAAAAGAGAAAAAACTCACAAATTTGATTTATTCGCATGCTAAATTTGAGCTTCTGATGGTAAAAGAAAGAAAATCATTTACCGCTGAAAGAAATACCATCTTCCGAGTATATAGTGGTCCATATACTTACAAATCCAATATTACATTACCGATCACAAAGGATAAATATACATGATTATATATTATTTATTATAGATTCAGTGGGAAGTAAACTGTGAAAATAGAAATGAAATAATATGATACCATGAAGACTGAAATATTCATTGATATATTTCCATCTTCAGGTAATACAAAACCTCATCATTATTATATTAGGCGGCCAAAGTGCTGAAATACATGTGATGTTTACATCAGAAACAAATAAAAATCGTAAACTAATCTGGGCTGTAATATATTCAAATTTCTTACTTCGAAAGCATATTCCAAACTCATATAAATATATCAAGAGGGAATTATTTAAAATCATACAAATAACAAGTCAAAGATTGTTTTCAGAAATTATTTACAGTTTGTATCTTAACATGTGCACATCAGCTAGCACAAGGTGAAGCCAATCTTTATACCCTAACCCATCTCCAAGAAAAATAATTAAAAACCCTTCATTCCTAGTTAGATTTTGGAATTACCAACTCTTTAAAGTCGTGAAGTATTATATTAAAAATAAAATACTAGCAAACTACATGTTTATTCTTTGAGAACAGTGTAGGACAGTGTACACATGCCGAATGGTGTATGAAAGTGAGGTATATCCCCTTTTTATATTTCGACGAAGATATTCTCGTCTTTTTCATATATCTCTCTCTCTCTTTCTTCTTCTTCTCCCCCTCTACTCTTCTTCTTCTGCTCTCTCTAACTCTCTCTTCTCTCTCACTCTCTCTTCTCTCTCACTCTTTCTCTCTCCCACTCTTTCTCTCTCCCTCTCTCTCTCTCTCTTGCTCTTCTCTCTCTCTCTCTCTCATACTCACCGTATAGTATACACACACACCTACACCTACACGCACACCCTCACGTACACTCTCTTCTTCACCTTGAAGAAAATTCTCCGCTCACTCTGCGGAAAATATTAATAATTGAGTAAAGTTTATTTATTCTTTACTTTTCAAATACAAAATTGAAAGAGCGCTGAATGCAAACTGAAAACCAATAGCATCTTGAGTCCAAGGGTTATGATAACTGACGTTTCCTTTTTATATAATATCAATATATAATATATCTGACAAACATATACCCGCCATCCTTGACTCTGCTTCTTATATCACTCACAACGTGCCTACTTTCTGGACTAAAGAAATGGATACAATGCCTCAAGAATTGAACAAATTTGTGGATGTAATTATTTTGAGGGGTGGGAGAGAAGTATAGATCTTTCAATTTTCCATTTACTCTACAACATGTGCTCATAAAACACACTATAATTGTGTATTAAAATTGGAAAAGGTACATTATGCGGTGAGAAAATTCAATCCGACTAAACGAAAATGTAAATATTACCTGAACCAAAGTCTTTTACGCCCATGCCTGAACATTAGCTGAGCCAGATACAAACTGCACTGTTTTTATTGTTCATGCTTGTTTGCATATTCATAGTCCAGATCTAGATTACAATATATAAATGTGAATAGATGATGAATACGAAGCAAATTTGAACATAACTTAGGGGGAGGTAGAGAGAGGGGAAAGACGAAAAAAAGAAAGAGAGACAGAGAGAGAGAGAGAGAGAGAGAGAGAGAGAGAGAGAGAGAGAAACAGACAGAGAGCGGAGAGAGAGAGAGAGCTCTTTGATCATTGATGGAGCTACCCTTCTGAAATAAGACAAATAAAATAAAATAAAATAAATAGAGAGAGACAGAGAGAAAGAGAAGGGGAGTGTGTAGGGAGGGGTGTAAATGACTCGATCAATACAGCCTCATTCCACAGATGAACTATTAATAATATATAATATATATATATATTATATATAGTGGTGGTGGTGGTAGTAGTAGTAAACAGGCACGGATCGAAGAAAATCGAATTGAATGCATTTCGGGGGCCCAATTGTCTGGGAACAAAAGCGGCTCTTTGTCCCCAGACAATTGGGCCCCCGAAATGCATTCAATTCGACTTTCTTGGATCCGCGCCTGGTAAAACAATACGGAGGATTATGTTCATAATAATGATTATGCACATCACGTAATTAGCGTACCAGGGTGGGAGATGCAAGAAGAAAAACATGATAAGCGAATTGTATAGTCTACACAACATGTTTGATGTAATTCTCTCATTTTTTATCTTCTCTCTCTTTGTCCACATATTTTGTTTTCTTTTTTGTGTTGTGCTTGGGCAATATTCAAACCACATGCTCAGCTGAGCTATCCAATATATCTATAACGTATAAGATACTTATATTTGTAATACTGAAGTGGGTGTGTATAATCCTTTGACTGACACCTGTCAATCATAAATTCTCCACGTGATCAGAGTGGTCGTGGCGCTTTTACCTTCCAAATGAACCCTCCTCTATTGTTATCCCAATATCATACAGGTTGAGCGGGGCTGAATGCCGGAATAATAGCTGACAACTTGTTATTAAAACTAATAAAGTGTGTTTTAAGCAGAGGCTGATTTGTTCATTATTGATACAAGTTCACCCTTCACCAATCACAATCGTTCAACTATCGATTGTGATCAAGGACGTGATGTGGGCGCGAATAATTGAACTACAGAATAATTGATGATTTTTGCTACTGTACACCACGCGAGCTACCGTCACCACCTTCCATCAGCTTTTAAACGGCGCCTATCTCACGGAGAGCTTCTTATCTCGTTTGGTCGCCGCCAAGACGGTCGGGTGGAATCTATTAGAGAATGTGACAAGAATTTGCTTGCTGAAAACATCGTTATATACATAAGAGAGCTTGAATTAAACAAGAATATTGAAACGACGACTATAATTATAACATAATCAGGAGAGCAAGAAATGGTCAATAGATGTTTCTATTCATTGCTGATCTTCGAACTCTTGCAACTGAGAATTTATAATATAAAATTTTGACAATTAATATATCTTGGGAGGGAAAAATGCTGAGGTAATACTATTAAAAAGCATTTTCCATGAGTTCATCTCTAATTTGAACTCATGGCTTAAAAAATTACACTAACCAGGGGATTACGTGTGATTTATCTTCCAGCGTCATTCATTCAAACTCCGACAAAATAAAATAAAAACTTGTCAAAGGTAAAAGAAGTGTGTAAACCACCTTGTTTTGAGACAACATATTTCACATTATGCATAACCTGGAGCTTCAA
The DNA here is from genome assembly GCA_940671915.1 of Paracentrotus lividus. Taxonomy (NCBI): domain Eukaryota; kingdom Metazoa; phylum Echinodermata; class Echinoidea; order Camarodonta; family Echinidae; genus Paracentrotus; species Paracentrotus lividus. The sequence continues at coordinate 77,822,812 of CALNVZ010000174.1, read as the reverse complement.
CTTGATCTACCATATCAGTCGATAACACTACATGGTAAGTTTGCCTCCTTTTTTGTTCTTTCTATTAGGGCGAGAAGGGGGCGGCAAATTCGGAGAAAAGGAGGGGCATACGGTTCCCTTTTATGTATTTGGCTTTATGTTCGATAAGCGTTCCCTCCCCCACCCCCAAAAAAAAAAAATAAAATATTTTTTTTTTTTTTAAATAACCAACAAAAAAATAATAATAAAAATAAATAAATAAATAAAATATATGTATATTATGTATATAATTGTGAGGCGCACCCCTTTTCACCACAACTGGTTTTATTACAACAAATTACATGCTTACGATAAGGTGATTTAGAATTCTTTGACCTCGTTAAAATATATTTATTAAAAAATGCCACTTTTCGGTTATCCACTTGAAAGCGAAATGCTTGAATAATCGATCACAATGATTGAGTATTTTCAATGATTCATAATTGTATCGTTTTCTCCTTTTCAATGTTTCTATTTGCACTCTGACGAAATAAAGTCTGTATATATATATATATGGCATTTTGTTAAAGTTCAAAATTGGATTTTCCACATTTATATTATACATAGCGCAAGCATGCAAATGCGTACATTTGAAATACACTGTTCATCATAAAGATGGAATAATTTTTTTCGGCTCCAGCGACATTATTTTGCTCCGGCTTTGATTTTTTTAACATGTTTGTCACCGCTTTCACTATCAGGGACCCTGGCTTTATTTTGAAAGTTCCCTGAACCCTTCACGGGGATTTTTATTCAAAAAAAGTTTGTCAGTCCCCCAGGATGGCCAGTTTTTTCTTCATTTTTTTCTTATTTTGGGGGCCCCTTTTTGTTTACGCGACCCATCGAGGCCCCCTCAGTCTTACCCTAAGGAAACACGTCTGCGATGTAGTGTTGGTGTTGTTCTTTAAGTTAAATCTAATTTTATGGTCCCGTGCTCAAGTCTTTTGTCTAGGGGAGGGGTCGACATTTATTTTGATTGGGGTTCAACATTGATTTATTCATTTTTACAAGATGGAAATTACTATCTTCCCAAAATTGTTTTGTAGAATCTCAGCCAAACATAAATCAAAATGAAAAATAATCTATAATCATCATTCACATGAACCTTGTCATCAAGGCTAAAAAAAAAAAAAAAAAAAAAAAAAAAAAAAAAAAAAAAAAAAAAAAAAAAAAAAAGAATTAGGGGGAAATGATAAAATTTAAGGGTTTAAAGCTCATGTATAGTATTGGGAGAATATATTTTTTGTTTTGCTTCCAGAGCAGAATAATATGAATGAATACCTCAATTAACCTCTGAGTACAAAAGGATTTGTTATTAAATCCACTCTAACACCTGAATTTAGCAACAAAACTGTGTAAATATATCTATTGAGAGTGCCACAATCGATAGGATATCACAGGCACAATGGCAACATACAGCGGTTTGTGTGCAAAGTATATGCTCTTCCATACACAGACTGTGCACACAGAATTCACTCACGCTATATACCAATCAGCTGCTGGTTGGCATGCCCAGAGTTCTGGGGTGAGAGTGAAGGAAGTATGGCCTCATTTGTTATGAACATCTCCCCGTGCTCATGCAAACTATTACATATCATGGAAAGACAGGCATGGGACCTGATTATATCCTTTGTCTATATATTGATATGTCATTAGAACACTATGAGGACAAGTTGAGCAAGTTTTTAAAAAAAATTAATTTTCTCTACTACAACTATACTTGGGCTTTAAGGTTGTTTTTTACTTCTTTTGTTTTCAGCGTAGTGGAATAAAATATTCCGAAGTTTTGCCAATCACACTATTTACTTCAGCCCCTCCCCTAGAGACATAAGCCTGTCAACATGAACCTAAATTTAACTTTAAGAATACTAACAACAGATGCGTTTCCTGGAGGTAGGACTGAGGGGGGGGGGCACACTCGGTGGGGTAAACAAAAAATGGCCCGAAAATGAGGGGGAAATGACAAAAATGGGGATTGACAAATCTTGTTTGAAAAAAAAAGTCTCCTTGAAGGGTTGGAAGAATGTCCACTATTGCCAGGGTCCAAAAAAGTAAATCTAGGGACAAACATATTATTCAATATATTAAAGCCGGAGCAAAATTATGTTGCTAGAGCAGTAAAAGAAATATTCAACCTTTATCACGGACAGTGTGTATGCCTATGTAACACTATACTCATGAAAATATAATGATAATTGGGGAAAAAATCTGCGAAAACCTATTACATACGAGACAATAGGTAAATAAAAATGTGGTGCATGGGATCAAAAGAAGTTGATGAAAACTAAAATAATTGATCCCTTAATATAGATAAAGATACAGCGTAAAACAAAAATTTAACAATTACATCACATGTAATCTTAAGCGTTCAGATATGAAACAGATTTACAAAATTTTTGTATGTTTCAGCTTTTGTTTTATAATGGTAAAGTATTCCATAAGGCAGGTCCTTTATATTGAGTATGGGACAGAAGTGTGACGTCACCGTATTGGATTCGATAATCAAATTAATTTCTCACATTATGTGTAGTTATGAACTTCAAGATTCTGTGAAAATGCAATATGTGTCATATAAAATGGTACAAGTGGAAAACATATTTTTAAAGTATGAAAATTAATCACATTCTAAAATTGTTTGGTATTTCAACAAAGTAGAAAAATCGGGCTTTCTTCTGCAATTTTTTCATCCCATTTGGTGTCTTGAGATATGACCAGTTTTCTATAATCAAGAAAAAATGTACTTTGCGCATGCTTTTCTATGGGTTTCGCACATAACAGCCATGAATTCAGCGCACCGAAACAATAATTTAGCATAACTTTTGTTTTTACTAAAGCAAATTATACAAAACAAAGTGCATCAGCAAGAAGAATCTTATGGCTTTAAGTTGGTACATATTCACCATGTTCACACATAATTTGAGAAGATTTCATACCTAAATATTTTTTCCCTGACTGTACCATTATTTTGACACAGACTGTCGATTATCAAATGACCTTGGTAAAAGTTTTCTGTAAAAAGTAAACATCACAGTTTTGGAGCCCCTTTATGGGCCACGGCCCTCTCAGTCTCTATTATAGGGGGCCATGGCAATCTAACTAAAAAGGCTATGTTTGCGATTGTGTAAAGTAGATTTAGGTTTATGAAGGGTTAAAATGAACCGATTCTTAGTCAATTAGGGACATATGCCATCCCGGTCAATTATTGTTTAACATATCGGGCATGGGCCAAGTGGCCTGGAATGACGTATATGGCTCAAAATGGATCCCATATAGTGGTCATTTTGACTATACATAGTGTACAGTCTGTATCAAATAAAATGGTACAAGTGGAAAACTTCCTTTTCTTTATAGTATGAAGATTAATCACTACCTGGTATTGTATGATATTTTCATTGAGCAAGAAAATCAAACTTTCTTCTGCATTTTTCCCCTCACATTTGGTGCTGTAAATTTTGAGATAAGACTACTTTTCTACAATCAAGAAAAATCAATTTTTCGCACACCGTCCCATGTCTTTGTGTAGGTTTCACAAATTGTCTGTGTCACACAATTTTAAGCATAACTTTTGTTTTAGGAAAGCAAAATATATATATATACAAAACAAAGTGCATTATATATTTTGGCTTTAATTTGATACCACAAACACACATTATTTGACAAGATTTCACACCTAAATTATTTTTCCCCGACTGTACAATTTTTTGACACAGACTGTATAGGTTTAGTTATTTTCATTGTTTTTGACAAGGGCAGAAGTAAAACATTTGACTGTTTATACTGAAATATGATTATAGTGGAATTTATTCTTGATTGATAGGTACATAATACAGCCGAAAATCAAGCAATAGTTCTTTTACAATTACCTTATTACAGGAGCTTTAAATAAGTGGGTGTAATAAATATAATCAGTTTTCATTTCGCATGTATATTATAATAATATTTTACTTGCCATGAGAAGGATTGGAGACCAGTTTGGGACTTTCTTTTATACTAAAATAAAGGTTTTGTGATTTTTGTGATTTTTTTTTTATTATAAAAAAAAGAAAAAAAAAGAAAAAGAGAGAACAAAACATATATACTACTCATAGAGGTGTCACGGAGACGTCTCCGGAATCTCCGCGACGTTTCATGAGTCTCCGCGACGTCTGTGGTCGCGGGAAAGTTGAACATGCTTAAATCTATGATATTTTTCCGTCACGGAGCTGTCTCCGAGTGTCCGAGTAAGAGAGACATATTAAAAAGAAGAAAGAATACCAGACAATATGCATGGAAACAACAACCCCCTGTTGTAGGAAGCAAAAAATAGTTGTCTGAAGCATTGGCCTAAATGTGGTGGTGTGGGGGGGGTTGATTAGGGCTACTGAAACACAAATGCCCTTCATACCCTTTCTAGCGCTTATACTTGGTTTTTTTTTATGCATTATATAGGGCAAGCAAATGTATACATTATGAGAGGGCATTTTACATTGCTTTGATTACATTTACACTTCAAAATTTATATTTCAGCACTTTTTAGTAAAAGTCCCCTTTTTATTGTCTTTTGAAACCCCGAATGTTTCCGCTTGGACGCTATGCAAACTCGCATTATTCTTTAATAAGCAATACATGTCTGCAATGTTTAATCCAACATCCCCTTATGAAATTGAGGGTTTTGTCAACAATCATAGATCATAGATCATAGAGCATAGAGATTCTTAAGCTTATTATGCGCTATATAAATTTATCGTTATTATTATTATTATTATTATTATTATTATTGGTGTAGTCTTGTGTGTGTGGGGGGGGGGGTCATGGGCTTAGCGCCTGTAGCCCACAGTAAAGTGTAATCTTCAATTTGGTAACTAATTCATGCATAATGAACTTTAAATTCGCGCTCGCACTATTTGTTTTAGCATCCCCCTCGAGAAAAAATGAATCTTGGTCTTTTTATTCATTAAAAAAATGAAATACATGGAAACAATTTTGACCTTTATTTTGTCGATGAGCCTAATAATATCCCATTTTCCCACAACGGGTCCTGACGGCCTTGGACTTTTTCTTCAAACCCTCCCCGGTTAACTTTGAAGTAAAAAAAAAAAAAGAAAGAAAAAAAAAAAAACCGACCATCCCCTCTATGTCCGTTTTTTTTTAAAACTAACAATAACCCACACCCTTTGTCTTTTGGGGTCTCTTTTTGTTGACCAGAGTGCCAACGCCTCAGAAAACGCGTTTGAGATGTATGTATATAGGGTTCTAGGTAAGCGACCCTTGGATAATTACCCACGGAAAACTACCCCACCAAATATATACCTCTAAACCCTACCTAACACGAACCCTATTTCTGGGGGTAGTTTTCATGGGGGGGGGGGTAATTTTCCAAGGGGTAGTATTCCTGGTACCCTATATAGAGATGTGATTGCTCTTTATGTTAGATTTGTGTGTATAAAGGTTATGTACATTGTCTTAGAGAATTTGTTAATTAAAAAGTTCGATTGGTGTGAAATTTAATTATTTTGCATTTATTTGCTATGAGAAAGGAATGCAAAAACACCTTAAACATCCTTAATTTCAATATTTTGACGCCAACTTTGTTTGAGCCCTTATGCCATGGTTGTATAATGTAATTTTTTTATAGTAAAAAAATTCCATTGAATGAACATTAATAACATCAAATTTGAACTCTAGTAAAAATAAAGTTTGATATAGATAATATACGTAAGCCTGTAACCATAAACCCAGATTTAATTTAAAGAACAATAACAATCCCACACCCCAGACGCATTTTCGTGGTTAGGACTGAGAAGGCCTTGCCCTGCCGGGTGAAAAAAGGAGCCCCCAAAACTGGAAAGGGACACAAAATGGGCTTTGTGGTGTGGACATACAAGAATAAGGCTTAATTTGCCTCTAGAAGGTTTGTGGGCAATGTCTGATACCGTCAGGACTCCAAAATCCAGAGCAAAATGATGATGTAATAGAGGGGGAAGAAATCAATATGACAAACAGTTTTGTAAATACAAAGGAATATCAACTTTACTGAAATGGTTTGGTTTTTACAAAACAGATTTCACCGAGTTCAAAAAGTTTCCCAGACTTAATGACAGCTTGACAAGTTGAGGAATAAAAAAAAAATCGATGAACAAAAATGAATTTTCAATTTCCTTTCCTTCAAATCTTACACAATTGTTACGAAATATCTGTTTCCTTAAATAATAGCTAGAAAGCGGTCACTTTAATTTCAAGTCAGTGAAACAGCTTTGGCATTTTCATAAGTCAATAGACCCGAAGTTTTTTAATCGAAAAGTTATTAAAAATCGAGCAAGGAAATGCAGGTGAACTATTGTTTGTAAACAATGACTGGACTTCAAGGGATTTTTCGTGGTTATAGATTAAAGAGATTAAAAGTATCGTACACTTATTTGTTTATTCCAGTATGATGGAGGTCATTTTTTTTGGTGAATATCTGCAAAATAAGAAACATGTTCATTACGAGACCGTTACAAATTTATTATCAAAATCTAGGTCTCCAATTACCAACTGAATAGTTTATTGTATGGCCTGTTGGACAGGGAATTGATTGGGAATGTTACAATCTGATGGGAATTCTTCTTGAAATGATTGTCCAGATGGGGAATTTCCCAGTATAGTTCCTTTCAAACTGGTCTTCCATTCGACAATGTCTTGGTAGAATAGTTTATGTAATTTCAGAGATGTTTCAGTAACAATAATTTTATAGGTTATCTAATTATATATATACTTTCATCTGACGCTATTTCCCTTTGCGAAAACTAACTGCATTGAAAGTGGCGATGGTTTCATATTACTTTACTTCGCATTTTACGGATATTCAAAACCTTTATTAAAAATCACCAAGTGGCTCTACTTCCGACTATTCTATTAAAAACAAAGCCGATGTGTTAAAATATTAATTTCAAAATGATAGAAGTAATTAAGTCATCTTGTAATTTTTCAGATATTTTGTGCAGAAAATCGACCTCTTTATTTTAAATGACAGTGTTCATTGAATATCATCTTACAAATTGAATTCTTAAAAGCATTTTTAGTATCCATTCTTTAAAAAATGGTGGTAATGATATTCAAACATTATAAATAATTGAATACTGGTAGAAAACTTAAAACAAAAGACGACTTTTCGGTTATTCCTATGTTTTATATTGTAACGTTATACATAGGCCATGACCCCTTGTCGGCACAAACGCCATAATGGTCTTTTAATTGTATGGCTTTGGTATAAAAAAAAAAAAAAATAAAATAAAAAATAAAAAAATCAACTGCGTGACCATTATTACTCTCCAACTTCTCTTTTCTTCACACTTTGTAATGTTTCAGTGTATCATTTGGCAATATATACCACCAGGTCGAGTACACCATTAAAGAGGTGTGCGTGCCCAGACTGCTATCTAATGCATCGTAAGGGAAGTAGATGTAGTTATCGTTTTCATAAAATAAACACCTTTTTGTCTGTTTAATCAACCGTGCGATTTTTCCTTCTCTTGTGACTAATGTAATAAGTACGATGTATTTCTATACTCCATTCATGAGTGTAGGCTTTTAAATTCTCTATGACAGTATGCATGCTTTATAGCTTTATCACAAAGAAAAACATGGAATTTTTTAGTCATATCGCAGCAATATCAGCGGAAAATTACACTTGTTCCTAAGTAAGAATCAATAACAGAATATGCAAGACCTACAATTAATGTTGTTGAACGGTGAGGTTTCCTTGGAGAAGCTTTATATAGAATAAACGTCATTCTTTGGGTAACGATCAAGAGCATTTAACACCACGGTGCATAATAAGAAAAATAAACATACATTAAAGTATCCCATTCCTATTCGAAAATTTGATTATTCCATTTAAGTTTATGTTATTCTTGGTCGATTTAGCTTTGTCTTATGATACCCGACCTTCAGCTCAGGAGTTGTAATTACAAAATATTATTTTCCACCAAATATAATTTATCGGTAAATATTAGGAGAGTTGCAGCGATAATGAGTTTGTTTTTTTTTCAATCAAGATCATAAAAGCTAACACATTGTTACAATAATATTGTGATGCCGTTCGATTGCATTATACATAATATTTCAAAAGTCATTTACTAATGTTTAAGGTATGTAATGGGAAAAGGGATATATATATATATATATATATATATATATATATATATATATATATATATATATATATATATATGGCGTTTGAGGTTATAATTTTAGGGATGACATTCCTCTTTGGTGCTCTTTATTCCTAAAATTTGAAAACCGTTCACCATTGAGATCATTAATAATTGTAATACATCCCAATATCATGAATATACACATTCATGTTTAGATCATTCTGAAGCCATACTAACACTTATGAGATTTACCAAAGCCATCCCTCAGCTTTCAATTATGCAAATCAATTATTTTTATCTTGATATGTAAGCCTTTGTTAAACGAAACAATGAAAGAGATAAATATTGATTTATTACAGATGAGATGGGGTCTTTACAGCCAGCAAGCAGCCGTAAGATACCGTGTCAGGTGTGTGGAGCTATGTCGTCTGGTCTGCATTTTGGTGTCTTCACGTGTGAAGGATGCAAGGTAACTATATTATATAATTATGTTTTATATATATATATATATATATATATATCTGTAGTGTTCATTCTGCTCATAATGACTTCATTAGAGGAATTTGAACATAAGGTACGTGGTTCGAGTCTCTGTCATGCAGTCAACGAACTTTTACAACACATTATTACCGTAATACTAAATACGAACATGGTAAGAATATACCAATAAATCCAATGGTAATGCTTTTCGGAGCCGGGCCATGTGATGGTATTCAATAGCAGCCAATTGGAAGCATTTTAAACTATATCTAGAATTTTCCAAATTCATTTTTCTCCTTCAATTTTCTGCCATCAACAGTGTAATTGGCATCGGGCACAGGCAACCAGATAAAAAAGAAAAACATCAGAATCAAAGACTTATTTCCTAATAGCTGGTTAACGTTATTAGCTTTTTTTTCAATGAGGAAGGAGATTCTTTCGTTTATTCCATCCAACATGGAATGGGTTCCCAACTTACTTTTTTAATATAACAAGACGTGTATAGATAATTATGATGAGCTATATACAAAATGTAACCTTTCTATCTTTTCTTTATTCTAAACAAGACAATTGATTCAAATAAAACTTATAAAATGTTTGCATAATAATAATGGTATTTTTTCTTAGGAAATAAACTATGCATAAAATTATGAAGGCTGAATTGTACAATATTTTTTTTACAAATTCAAGAACTTTCAATTCATTGTCATACGTGGTCTTAAGAATAATCTCCTATAAACTGATAATTGATGCTTATTCCCAATAAAGCTCTAAACACTATTATTTATTTCTTTATTATTACCCCTTTGTTATATAATAATAGCTCATTATCTCTTACTATTACCATTACATTGGGATTAATTACTCTTACAAAATTATTGTGAAATTTAGAATGCCTTCATCATAAAGACCGCAACGAGGTTGTTTGGACGTGCATTTATTTTGTTTTCATTTCTTTTCGAGAAATTTTCAGACAAAAGTGTTTGATTCATTGAGAAAGTTGATTGGAAATTCAAGGCCCGTATGCCTATGGACTATAACAACTCATATTTGAAAGGAACGACTTTGGCATTGATCACGCGCATGCTTAGAACAAAAGATGAGATCATGCAATTTTAATGTCCGATAAACACTGGCTATTAACCTCTTTTGTGTTTCGTAAGTGACTTAGCCGGAGATGTTAATGTTAGATGAGTACAATTTCCACGTACAACCTCCTACACCAGCCGTGTCCTACACAGAACAAAAAGAACAACAAATCTCATTTATAATGCATGAAAATAATAATCCATATAAAGATAACCAAACAGAGTTGATGTTGCTTGCTAACCTCGTTCTCAAAATCGAAATTAGTTTTACAGAATGATGCGGACAAAAATATGACAAATCCCAGGCATCTTAAATGAGTTTAATTCTGATTATCTCTCATTAACTTTTTTTTTTAATTTTTTAAATCGTATGTGAAGTAGTGAAAGTGCTGAAAGTAACGGTTTTCATGGTGGATACCAGTGGCGGATCCAAGGGGCACAGGGGACGCACACCCCAGGACAATTTATTGAGTGTACATGTTAAAATCCGAAAATTCTCCCGCCCCCCTATAACATGTATATGAAAATCCCTGGATGCGCCCTGGCCATTAATGGCCTTGGTACGTTTGAAAAAAAATTTAAGCGATTGTTGAGTTGGTAGCCATAGGGTGGCAACTTCTTTTAACCCCCCACCCCCCCCCCCCCCCCAACCAGCATCTCCAAAAACAAATGAATAAATAGTTCCCCTGAAATGGGAGCTCCCTCGCACCTCTTATTTTTACACCTGAGTGGTGGAGGTGATGATGGTAATGCATGGTAGCGTGTTTGCTGCGATTGTGATGGTGGTGACGGTGGTGGTGGTGGCGCTTGGGATTGGGGTGGTGTGTGGTGGTGGTGGTGTGGTGGCGGCGGCGGTGTGTATTGAGACTGGGGTGGTGGTGTGGTGATGATGGTAGAGTGGTGGATAAGTAATAGTGGTTGAATGCTGTGATGATTATGGTAGCAGGTAATGATGATGTATGTGATGATATCGGTGATGGAACTGATTTTGATGATGAAGAAATATGCTTATCTGTAGGATACATTTAGCCAGACCACCTGTGTGCTCAGAAACTCCAGTATAAAGCGTCATATTAAGTATAAATATTTTTATTATAATTTACATGCATTCAGATTTTAATTTTACCACAAAGTTCATGAGCAAATTATGCCGATAGCGGTGGAAATTACGTCTTGGAATAAACAAATTCGCATTGCAATATAATATCCAGAATCAAAGCGATGAAATATGTTACAAAGCAATGCTTTTCCAATCAAGCAATCGTTAATGATTCGAATGTTTCCTTTGTCTCATATCAGCATTGTACGTCACTGATACATTCTTACAACTGAATAATTAATGTGACGCCACGTCTCAGATTATCCTTGGAATGCTCCAGAATTAACGATCGGACGGTTAATTACCAAATATTGCATTTTGAAATAAAATCATAAAGAGACTAGTGTAAAAAAAAAAAAAGTTTAATGTTTCAATCAAGGTCGGTTATGAACTGATGAATAGCAGACACCGCTATGTAAATACAATGGCGTGCATTTTAGAAATCATGGGCAATAAAAATGAAATAATTGATACAGGCCTACATGCTTTTCGAAGTAATGTTTTTCTATTGATTTGATAACATGCCTCAATGTCATTGTGTTTTCATTAATTTTTGTAACATAGATTCCTTTTGGTTGCATGATGCAATTTCTATCATTTTATTTATTTATTTTTTTTTTAAATATCAAAAGTGGTAAATAGGTGATACGTTTCTCGTTGTATTATGCGGCGGTCACAACTCGTCGTAGGCTACGGGGCACGTGCCATCGACGTAGCCTGCGTTGCATGTGCAATGCACGCACAGGTCCTGGGTCAACTTCTGCGATTCTTGCGTTTCTTTAGTAAGGGTATTGTAAAAACCTCCTGTACATCGTACATGCATTGCACCTGCGAGGTACCTCCGCTGCACGATTTTTCTACGAAATCCGTCGTAGGGAGTTGCACGTCGAAGGTACGGCGAGTTGTGACCGCCGCATTAGTTGATAAGGTTTTTGTCTAACAAATGAGCTAACATATTCGGTAAAAACATTATTTTCATTAAAAATCTTGTGATGGAATACTAGAATTATGGACAAGATGTACAGTATACCAATATGGACACTCTTTCGCCGATTTCAAGACACGCAAGAAGCAATGAAGAGAAAGGGAATTCCACATCACTATAACTCTTCCAAGCGAGCTTTTATTCATCATCATCTCATTTATCTACATGCCTTCCATGTTCAAATTTAGAATCACACTTTCCAATTTCCACCATAACAATTTTCTGTCATAAATATGATTGTTTATTGCCTTTCTGACACCGCTATCAAACAGCGTGATATTATGGTTGAATTGAAAGCGAGCTGGTGTGTGTAATTTAATAAGAAAAATCGGCATTGTGTACGGATGGAGGGGGCAATCTCAATTATCATGACTGCAAAATACAGAACTGGACTGGAATTTTGAATTGAATATGAACACAAAGACCCGTGTTAACGTATTGGTTGAAGCGGAAGGATGGAAGAATGTAACGATGAAGGAATGATAGAAATATGAATACATTATGCTCAATTGAGCATTCGATCTTATACGTATACAAATACATTTTGACCAAAACATTAATTGTGCACTATAATAAACATGTTTTAATAATGATTTGCAATACGTTTAATACGAATAGAAAATTACACGGACATGTGGAATATTAAAAAGTGAGAGAATCTCCAGCGACCTCCGTATATTGAAAATGTATATATTTTTGGATTACTGTTTAAATTCTGTGTAAAAAATAAAGACTTTCTCTTTCATTTCTCTTGTTAGTGTTTCTATAGAAGGAGCATCCGAGAAGGGGCAAACTACGCATGCGCAAAGGAACGAAGTTGCGAGATCACCATGGAAACGCGGAATTCATGCCGATTTTGCCGATTTCAGAAATGCATTGGTCTTGGAATGTCAAAAGAAGGTAAAGAATAACTCTCCTCATGTAACATAAAGAGTGATTGAGTAGAAATATTGTGATCATTTTCAACAGAATTTAATTATTGAGTAAAATAGTAATTCGTAATCGTATTTTGTGATTATATAAATATTAATATCTCAGTACACGTAGCAATGCAGAAAAGGGTAGTAGGGAGGGAGGAGAGAGGAGGATAGACGTTTATAAGGGAAATGAATGATTAGAAGAGAATATTTGAGAGATGTCGGGGTCCAGGCGGGGGTGGATCTTAGTGATGGGAGTGGCTCCTGGGAGATGACTGAGCAGGATAGTTTATTATGAAAGACGATTACATAATTGCAAAAATTGACAATTCAAAATTACAAGCCATTTTCAAGCTTTTCTTAATTTCGGATCAGTGTCTGATTTTGTTTTGGTTTTTTGTTTAATCAATAAAAATTCAATTATTCATAGGACTATATCTTTTAATTAATTAATCAATTAATTACATTTTTTTCTTCTTGTTTTTTTTTTTTTTTTTTTTTTTTTTGGGGGGGGGGAAGGGGGTATCACTTTAGGTAGCACATAAAGCAGTAGCGGACGCAGCCTGACGTCACATAATAAAAGTATCGGGCCCATGCGTAAACAAAAGTGAAAAAAAAAAATATGGTAAATCTATACCCTCCATTCCGGCAGGCGGAGAGTAAAATAAGAACGAACAGGTTATTGTCTTCAGACAATTATTGGGCCCGACGAATGTATTCAATTCGGATATCTTGGATCCGCGCCTGTAGAGAGTTATCTCTTATCATGCTTATAAGAGACTACAAATATTATTTAATAATTTCTCACAAACTGAATAATTTAGCAAGGACATCGGTCAGGAGAGTCTACTATAAAATAGAAAAATCTCCAATTGAAGGGGGAAAAAATGCAATACGTATTTAGTCACTCAATTTGCCTCTCATGCATTCTTATTCAGGAAAGCGTTGCATATTATACGCACAATGAACTACCAAAAGCTATTGTCTACCTACAAATTGTCGGGCCTTTGTCTCACGACGGTGCGGGGCATGTTCATCAGTTATGGACTGAATGTAATCAATGGACTGATTTATTACAAACTGAGCATTGATTTCAACTAGACAATGCTAAGCGCGTTAATTTTCTAGGTCTGAATCATTGATTGAGCCCTAAAACTGATTTCCGAAACTAAGAGGGAGAACTGACACAAAGACGTCAATTAAACAAAAACAAAAAGGAGGAGGAGCGTATGTTTGCCAAAACGGTTTGCTTTATTTTGTGGGGGAATCCAAGTTTCAGAATGAAATTGATAATTGACGTTCACATTTTATGTGGAATGATATCCTGTAGGAGAGACAATCATTTCTGATTTTGAAAGAGTTTTAATTATAACTGCAGAAAAAAGCAGGTCCAGCAGTGAATGACAATAAAGGCTGATGGAAAGTTAGATAAAAAATATTGAAGATTCTTTAATTTCTTATATAAAATAGGAGACATCAAGCAGTATGGGATCAAGCTAAATTAATTCCAAAGACTGAAAGCTCAATCTTTAAGATTGTGGTGGGGGACCAATCCAAAATTAGATTGATTTATAAATCTACTAGATTGAGATTTTCAATCTACTTTTGGATAGGTCCCTCACGGAAGAATTTAGCGAGTGGATTAAAATATAAAGATATGAAATAATAAATGGCGTAAATATTTATATTATGAATGACAGCGCCATAGAATCTAAAAACAACTACAAAAAGCAAACATGAAGATAATGCTACAAATCGGTGTTTTTTTACTGTTTTTTTTTTTATAGATATACTTCAAAGTGCAATAATAATAATAATAATAATAATGTTATAACTTAAAAAGGAGAGATTAATCAGGTGTGCTAATCTGGGAGTATTAATATTATAAACAATGTTATCATACAATATTGTCGAGAGCGAAACATGTTTTGTATGTGAAGTCAGGCTGTAACATATTGGAGATCCTAAATATTATTTAGCCAAAAATATACGACATGGATTTTTGTTCCTCAATTTCATTGTGCCGTTTCATTGGACCAAACATTCCAAAGATGGCCTGAGTTTTTAGTCCTGGGGCAGCACAGCGTTTTTGAAATCATGGAGGGGGAACGGGGGCCGGGCTGAGTATGTGAACAAGCATAATCTTTATAATTATTGTCGCGTAATTGTACTTGTCTACTTAAAAAGCCCCCTCCCTCACCCCACCCCTTCCTCCGTTGCAGCGACTCCTCTAGTTACTTCACGAATAGAAGTATTAGCAGTTCAAATTCATCCTGGTTCTTAAATTATTTTTGTCTGATTTCATTTTCTTTCATATACAGATCATGCAGCCAATCCTATTCATTGGAAGCGGAACAATAAAATCTATCTTGCTCAAAACATTTTTTGTTACATTTTTGTTTCGTCCTGTAGGTATAAAGCTAGGACGCCGACCGAAGGTGGAGAATGAACCATTGCAACATATGTGTTACACGAGCAGAAGGGATGTGGGTTCGATACCCATCGTAGCAGGTAGCCCACGAAGCCTCTCATGGTCACCAACATTTAATGGACACATGACCCCGCATCCAGACTATATCAAATCTCATTTCAAGGACTTAGAAATCGATGTCATGTCCAAATACGGGATTGGTGTGCCAGGTGAAGGATGCTACAACTTAAAACACGAGCCCATGTCGCAGTGTGACCAGTGCAACGAACCGTTTCAGACTCAGTACGCTTATTTAAATAATACGGTTAGTCACGATGATACGGCGGGCAACTATCCGCCCTCAGAACATGGCACCATTCCGACTTCGAACGTGACGTGGAAGATGGAAGCCATGTACAGTACGACGACCAGTTGCGTCCAGAGCAACTACCCCATGATGACACGTTCACCAAGTACCACCCTACCGGTCAACGTGACACAAGGGGAGGTGTGGCAGGTGTCAGAGCAAAGTCCTTCGACAACGAGTGAAGTGTCGTCTGATGATCAATGGCCGGATAATGGCATGAGAACGCCATCGGGAAAGACGGCACCAGTCAGTTTAACCATACCTGAAGTCCAAGCAGGTGCAGTAGCTGCCTTAGCATATGCTAACCTCTACAGAGACAAGACGGTAGATCATCATCCGAATAATCACAATCAGAATGTATGTGTGGCTGATGATGGAGCCGGTGACTCGAACTGCGCAGATATCGGACAATCAAAGAGCTATACTGAACTTGTTCCTCGAAAGACAGTATCTTATGAGGACAGTCCGGCAACAGAATGGCACGGACAGCGTGTAGACTTTAACCATTGTCCTAAGAATGCAGCTGCAGAAGAATCGACCTTCAACCAACTTGCAACGTGTGATAATGAGCAAACGGTTCTCAAAGACCCCCACCATCTTGCCATTCCTAGGACGAATCCGTCGAGCCAAGAGCCTCGCAAGCGAAGGTTTGGAAGTCCGATGTCCGTCCTAACCAGTAGCCACCTGAAGAGAAGAAGACACTCCGGAGACGAGCAATCAGCAGAGGAGGAAGAAGAAAGCTGTGATGAAGAGACAGGAGAGATTCAACATGAGATGGAAAACACCAGATTGTCTACAGAGCTCATAGAGAGATTAATAGAAGCGTTTGTTGATGTAACAAAGAACATGCAGCAACTGTGGCAACATCATCTCCGAACAACCAGTTTGGTGAGTGTTTTGTAGACAAGGTGGCATCATTTTCATTAAAAAAAAGATGCATTTAACCCTCATGAAAATAGTCAAAATGATAGCGAAATCAGTCAATATATTGTGATGAAATAATGATTTAGAGTAATGCAAGACGAGGAATGCTTCTCTTCAGGGAAAAGGTTGAGGATCATCAATTAGCGGTGAACATGGTGAATAGGATACCACTCGGGACAACCTAAAACACCGAGTCGGCATAAAAGCTATACAAAAAAAAACAACAACAACAACAACTATCGATTATATTAAAATTGATGATACTGCAAACGTTTTGATCATCTTTTTATTTTCATGATCCACTTTGTCTTTTCTTTTGCTCAATTTTTCATTCTTTGGTGCGACTTTTAGCAGTTTCAAGAGAAGTTGTGTAATAAGGACATGGATACCTTTGTTCAGGAAAGGAGAGAAGATATTCAACGGATAGTTACGGGCTATTCTTACAAAGTGTATGGTGAGTGTTAAGGTTGAATTCTAAGTTTATAAGTTAATAAAAGAAATCTTCAACTATGTGGAAAGTGGAGAGTAGAGATATTTTTAGGTTTATTCAGGGGTCGCTGAAATATATAGGGAGGGGCTGTCCATCTTCCCGATTAAAAAGAAACGAAGCTATGACCTTCGAGTTGTATTGCCCTGATCTAGCATCGGAAAGTTGTATTTTAACAATCCACAAGATAACATTACTACGTGCAAAAGGACGGCTGATTAATTAATTAAGATTTAATGAATAAATTAAATGAATATTAAATTACCGTTTATTGTATGTTTTCCCCTTTTCTACTTGGAAGGTAATTTACCGATATCGAGTTACAGTGAGAGAGCCTTTCATGTGATCTCACGGCTGTGCATGCTTCGTGATACATGCCATGATGAGCAGAATGAGGACGGGTATAAGGCCAGAGCTACCCAGAAGGCAGCCGTACTTTGCGCCTTGTCTCTCGTACCATCAGGTAATACTATCAGGACTATTATTCAAAAACAAAAGTAAACTAACAAATATAAAGAAATAATACGAGAAAGAAAATAGTCAAGAAGTAAAACGATTGAATAGAAAAATAAAAGGTCTTGTCAATAAGTCCATTTCTTTTTTTAATTTCTAAATAAGATTTATTTAATGTTCATGACACATGCCAAATTCGATAAGTTCAACACAACTCCATCTTCATCTATTGAATTGTTACATTTTACCACTACTTTTTATGATTCGCGGTTATAAAGAAAAATTACAAATATTATTGCAGATAGGATGTGCCAAGAGGAACAATGATTTACCAATTAAAACCTCTCAATACAATCGCCATTTGTCGTCAAATAAGTACTCGATCACAAATTTGCCACTGTGTCGTCTTGAAAATTTAATTAAATGTAGGGGCGGCGGAACCAAGGGGGGGGGGGGCACAGTGCCCCCACTTTTACGTCCACCCTCAAAGTGCCCCTTTTCGTTACTAAAGAGTGCCTTTTGTTCTTAGCTAAAAAGGGCACTTTTTGTTCTAGTATAAAAGAAACTTTCTAGACTTCTTGAAAGTCCCATGGACAATTCCTTTGTAAAAAGGGGCACTCTTGGTACTAATAAGTGCCCCCTTTCTTCACAATTTCTCTTTTTAAACCAAAAATTTTCGGCAAACACAAAAAAAGGGAATGCCAAGCAATATGCATGAAACCACCCACCCTCGCTGCCTGAGGCAACTATTGTGAAAGAGTGTTGTCAGATTGAAGCATAGGCCTATAATGATGGAAGGGCTTCGGGCTACATCTATCTAAACGTAGTTTTTTTTTTAATGCCCTTTCTCGCCCTTATATTTTTAAAAATAATTTAAAACAAGTAAATCTATTTGCAATCGGTATTTAACATTATCACGGGGGTAATCATTTTTCACACTTTGCTTTAAGTGTGTAATAAAAACTTTAAAATGTTGCTTAAACTTCAAAATTTACACTTTTTTTAAGGGGGCACTTTTAATGTCTTAAAATCAAAATTTTATGCGACCTCGCCTACGTAGGCCCTTTGACAAGTTTGGAACCAATATCCCCTGCTGGAGACAAAGTGTGAGGGGATCTTGTCGAAAATCAGACGCATTGGTGTAGTTGTGCAGCCAGTGGTGGAGGAGGGGGGCTTGGTGCCTGCAACCGACAAAATCTTCACAGCAAAAATGGGTCCCCTTTTTCATTTTCATAGCGCTCTAGGAATTCGGTAACTAATTCAATCATTCAAATATATAGGGCAAACTTCAATTTGTATAGATCAATATTATTGATAATGATAATGCACAATATGATTAGGTCCAATCGTTAGCTCAAAATTTTGCGCTCACATTAATTTTTTCAATACTCAAAGAACTATTAAAAAACAAAAAAACAAAGCCACAAAGATTCTGAACAGCATACTAGTAGGCTAAATTAAAATACAACTTTTGTACCCTATCCCATAAATTTTGCTCATTATGCTACTAATCTAGAGTGCCCCTTTTTCAGAAGAAGTGCCCATTTTCCACTGTGACCCCCACTTTCCAATTCGTTCCGCCGCCTCGATAGTATTCATTGTTTAAAGTTTAAAAATTGTCTGTTAAAGGATTTTTGTTGAATTGAAAAACTTGAAGTGAAATGCTTATGTATTTATTGTATTTTAAATTGTATTTTTGGTGCTTTTGAATATAAACGTTTTCATGAATTTCATGATACTTGATTAAGCCGAAGAAATTTGTCCAATACATTTCTGGAATAAAAAAGGAATCGTATAGTGTAAACGGAAGCAATCTTCATCAGTTTAAATTGTTGTAGGCCTACTCATTAATGTCGCGCTATATTCCGCACCTTCACATATTCAAATGATTCAATCACTAACTATTTATATCATAGATAATAAACGTGAGAAAATCTTTTCCAATTTTGACAATCGTATAGGGGGCGCTATGTCACATCAGTTATCAACCAGACAGAAACAATTGTACACGGCTCTTCTTAATTCACTCAAAGGTGAGTTATACTGTTTACTTGTTCATTAACTCAAGATTTCAACTATCGATTTAAAATAATGAATTAAATTAATATCGAGTTATCTTATTTGTCTAGTTTACACCATCCAAACGCATTTTTGGCGGTTATCTTTGCTTGTTTCCTTTTGTTCTGTAGGCCTATTATTATTATTATTATTTTCTCTTTTTTTTTTCTTCTTTTTTTTTTTGGGGGGGGGTGGGCGGTAGGCGAAGGGTTTAAGCAGTGACGACCCAATTCAAACTTTGCTCCTTATAGTTCATTCGACCAATGGGTGGCAGTTGAAAACTTACTACGACAGGATGCAAACTGGGCCTTCAGAAGAAAAAAGAAAAAAGTCTGGAGCTTTATCTTATTGTTTTAATTCCGATTCAAACCATGTTAGCCACACTAAAATTAAGAATCATACTGTCTTCTTTTTTCTTCTTCTTCTTCTTTTATGGATATTATTTGTTTGTTTGTTTGGTTTTTTTTTCTTTAAAAAAACAAGAACTTTTATTGCTGTATAGAAAAGTAATTATTTCGTATTCTAATTTTTCCCCAGGACAACAAAATGGAAAGGATACAGTGTAGAAGGATGGACTAGTCTACCTTCGAGCCAAAGATTCCACAACTCAACAGCGACAGGTAGATCTACTACAATCTACTAGTATACCAACACAATTAGATGATTACAATGTATTTGTAGGTCCTATTATTTTCGACTGGGTTTCAAAATGCTAAATCTCTACGAAAAGATTAAGGGTTAGGACGTAAAAAATTAACCTTGTGTGACAAAGTGTACAAAAACACAAAAACAAACAAACATGAATAAACTTTGCTATATAATATACGGTAGCGGATGAAAATTTTGGAACTTCAATGCGCCTGCTTACTAGACTACGTATCGTATCGTCGACAGCGTCTCGTATCCAAGCACAATTGGAAAGGGAAAACCTTTGTTGTCGATAGTTTTTGACGATTTGACGGATTATTTGCATTGTTATGGGCTGGTTGAGATTGTTTTAGATCTTTGCACTAGCTTTCTACAAACAAACAAATGCGTTGGTGGATCTAAATCACCGTTTTCTTCAGCTACAGTCCCACGTATCCCATTTGGCGTTTGGTATTTGCTCCTACTATTGTCTGCGACGTTTGCTAGTGCCAGTGCCAGGGGCTGTGCTGCATAAAAAGTGAACGTATGCAATAGTACTGCCTGTGAAACGGACTCTACATTAAAAACACAATACTTGACATTGCAGGTTATATTTCAAGAGGTGACTCTATCTAGAGTTTACTATTCGACAGATACAAGTGGAAGCACGTTACACAACGAACGCTCATCCAGTTGCTGAACAGGCGTCTAATCGATGACCATGAAAGACTTCTCTAATTCTAAATGCAGTGAATGTGCTTCGAGCCTTCTTTACCCTCAGCCTCACACTCGGTCTCAGTGGTTGTGCATGTTTGAAAGCTAATATATAAAGTCAAAATGCAACGGAAGACAAGAAAGTCGAGCACTAAACATGCCAATAAACAACCAACGGCAACGAGAAGAAAATCCGACAAGAACTTTATTGTGCTGATATTCAGTTACGTTGGAGTTTTATTTTTTCTGTTAGTCACATTCGTATCAGCAGCTACTGTCACATTCTTCACAATTCCAGAACTGGTGAATAAATTAGGGTTCGTTGAATGGAAGCACCGACTGTTTGCCACCTATTCCATCGGAGCTGCATTTGGCAACTACCTACTCGCTAGATATAAAGACACATCACTCCGATCGCATAAGACTTCCGCTTCACTTCCTTTCCGTGCCCATTACTGTTCGCTCTGTGAGTCTGTCGTCCTGAAGCACGATCATCATTGTTACTTACTGGGAAGATGCATTGGATATCACAATCAGAAGTATTTCATCTGGTTCTGTTGGTATTCCACAATGACTGCTTTCTACTGCTTGTTGCAGACAGCCTTGTACCTGAGTCTTGCCCATCACGTAGATTTCCCTGGTGCCTGGACTTATCTTGTGCTTCTCCCAAGGGCTGCTTCAGGATGGTTTACAGGTCACACTGACACCATAGAACTCGCATTAACAATGTTTCTTTACATCTGTCTTTTTGGTGGTTTTGTGTCGATTGGTTTCTTTGTGTGGGAAATGTTCTTAGTCATCACAGGATCAACAACTCATGAGGCCCTCTATGGCTCTGGGAAGACACTGAAACATGGGAAGAGTATGTGCTCAAAATGGAATGATGTGTTTGGAAAGTATTGGTATATTGGGATGATCTTTCCATTGCCATTGCCTCAGTATGGCGATGGAATGTACAAGAACATGGAGTAGAGAAGAAAATTTAGAACATGACCTGTACATGTATTTAAATTTACAATTTTATGATCTGATAGTAAAAAAAAGAAAAGAAATTAATCCAGAGCTGTACAACATTTTTCATAGATTTAAATGAATGACTTTCCCCTCAAATTGGTACTCATAATATATTTCTCTCACTCGTGAATCCTTTTGAAGAAATGAAAAATCAACCATTTAAAATTTATTTTCATTTAAACTGTTTGATCTTCCTGCTGATATGTTTACTTTGCATTTTGGATTCAAGTACAATGTCAAACATTATTAAAGGTAATGCTCACTGTTAATGCATCATTTACCACACGGTTAATAATTTGTTTTGCCTGATTTAGAGAACCTATATCCTGCTATCATGGCAGTGAAGTACTACATGTAATTATGAATGAATAAATAATTTGTTTGTTTATTTATTAAGTGGAAGGCTTGTAAAATTGACATAAAAGCACCAATGGTGTGTAATTGACATTTGTTTGTGTTGTTATGGTTTTGAGGTGTTTTTTTTCTTTGTTTTTGTTGATACATATCCATATTCTGACAATGATTTGTGTTGCTTCATGCATACTAATTTGGAATTGTCATTTCAATTCTTTATGTGCAATTTATGAATATATATTAACAGGGGTGTGAGTCACCACAAATAAAAAGAGCTGAAAAAATATAAAAGTGAAAGAGCTCCCATACTTTTCCTACAGAGGTAAAGGTAAAATCAGCTGAAAATTGAACCCCCAAAAAGCTGAAATCAGCTAAACAGCTGAACTCTCACACACCTGATATAAACTGCGTGCTTTGGCCTCTACCTCTCTGTTGATCTCTCTTTTGTGAAGTACATGTATCAATGACTCATCAACAACTCAAATACAATGAATTTTATTATTCTATTGTTGGTATTATACATGTACTTTAGATACCATAAATTATACAAATGTGTTTGAATTGTGCAGAGTTCTATAGAATAGCATATTGTTAGATAAACTAATATTGTTCAGTACTTTAAATGAAGTTTTTTAGAATAAAAAAAGTGCCGCATGTTTAGTACATGCATTCAGTGTATTAAAATCATCACTTTGCCCTATTGCTAGGAATTTTTATGTAGGGGTCAGATCAGGTTATTCTTGTGCAGTGAAGAAAACATTTTAAAATATGTGTTGTGTTAATTTAAATGCGAAGATGCTGTCTCTTTTCAGTCACTTATGGATGCATCAAAAATATTCAGCCTAAAATTTCAGAGTACATGAATGCTTGAGGGCTTTGATATGAAGATGGTGAAAATAAAAATTATTTATCATCTACTACAAAAGAAAACCCTTTCCTATGTAATTACCCAAAATGAGAATTTTGATTTGCTCCATTTGTTGACAAGAAACAGCTATTTTGATATTGATATTTTCTTCTTCAAATGAAAATCAAAATACATGTGTCATTTTTCCTTTTCAGAGGAGGTAAGCAGAGACGATCAACACTCGCAAGTAATTACAATGGAAACTTGTTATAAAGTGGTCTGATATGACAAAGTAATTTTACTGGTCCCAGCTCTTTGTATTCTTTTGTTTGTTTGTTTTTTTCTTCACGTGTACCCTTATATAAAGCTATATAGTAAGGTAATTTCCATGGTCCCAAGGACCTCATAATATAACAAGTTTCCACTGTAATTTTATGGGGCTGTGTAGCAAACATGCGTGTGGTTTGAATGCCTTACTTTATTTTTCAAGCAACTTGATTTTAAAAGTTTAGGATGCTGCTTACATGTAATACTTGTTCTGGCGTTAAAAATGATCCCCTTTCAGAATAAGTGCCAATGATTTCACTCAGAGAATGGGATTTTGTCTTGAAAACAAACTGATTTTTAATGACAAGAGAAATACAGTCTACTCCCATTGAAATGATCACAAATACAACAAAACTCCATTACAATGCTGCAATTCTCTAAGTCGCAATGTCAGTAGGTGAAATATAGTAAATAATTCATCTCCAATAGAGTTTTCATTATCAATTGCCTATGTGCTGGTCTATGTGCTCAAATGCATGTCTTCAGTAAATTTATAACAAGCGTGAATTACAAGGTTAATGTATGTCCTGAGCATCTCTGACAGCAGGAATGGACTGTAAATGTACAATATGCATGTATTTGACAGGTTAGTGAATATTATACAAAAAAAGTTGAAAAGGTTATAAATTCTGTGAAGTCTTCAAGATCACCATGGTCAACTCGATCATTTGCTTTGGGGCTACTCTCCATGTTTTGTACAAAACAAATTCACCAATTACCATTCTGTTCTAAACTTGTAAATTCCTGAAATCACTCAACATGAACAAGTATTTATTAGTATTACTATTTTAGAATGGGTAGGTATACTGTGTAATGAAATGTATTTGTAGATGTAAAGAGATTGAAGTAAATATTGCAGCTGTAATATTCAAATATATCAAGATGCTCACTAAGACTGAAAATTAAATCATTGTAAATAATTGAATGAAATATGTATAAAATTGAAAATGTACATTGTAAAGGCAACTGAAATAAACTCACTTCAACAAAATGTTTCAGAACTAACTAAAAGTATATTTTGTGTTGTACATGTATTGTCATTATATCACACCATACACACTGACTGCATTAATTATTTTCATCTTTTAAGAAAATTAGTTATCCTTAAAATAAATGCAATGGATAAGGCTTTTCTTTTATTCAACTAGCCTCTTAACATTGTCTGACATTCATGTTAGAAAAAAAACTGATGTGCTGGGACTACATGTATTCTTCACACTGTTGCTGAGACCTTGTAAAACTTATTCTGCAATGTATTGGACTTTCCATATTCATAATTGTACATGTTTAGATAAAAGCCAATGTAATCCCTAATCCAATTCAAGCTACACAATGACAAAATTATTTATCAAAGGATATCTCAAATCTACCATTTCTACTTTGGAGTTGACTTATCAAAAAGTCCGAGTAATAACTCAACCACAGGCGATCATCACATACATGTATCTTGAATTAATTTTCATGATACTGATTGCCATTTAAAAATTACATTTCATACTGTGCAAGATATATAATGACATTTTTTTTCCTGAATGGAACTATGTAAAAGATCTAGTCAAGGTGAATATATAATATAGTATAAATATATATACGCACATAAATATGAAAATATCACATGGACGGAAGCACATTCAACTGCATTGTAACTTTCAAATACTTTTCTAATAAGGACGGAAACTAAGATGTCAACATCTCCATTATGTTCACAGCAATAATGTATCTTTGCATTATAACACATCTCTCAGAAATACATAATTTAACCTTCTGATTTATACGTTACTCTTTTTGTTGCATAATTCATATGTTAACAAAACTATAGCCTTTTGGAGCTAGAGATGTATATCCCTTTTCTTTTTTTTTTTTACTTGCCCCTACATGTAAGAGTGATTACTTAAATCATCAACAACAAAAAATTACAATAATCAAAACAAAGCAAATATACAAGTTTGAAAAATGGGGAAATAGATGATATTCACACCATAAAATGCTTGAATCAATTCAAGGCTTCTAGGTAATCAAAATAGTAAAACCTAAAGCAATCATAAAAAATGGTATGAAAACCGTATGATGAGTTCAAGAAAGTAGATAATATGTACAAACCTCTAAAATTATTTCCTACATGTACATCCCAAGTGTTTCTCAGCACTCCTATACAACCAATAAACAGTATCTAAAGTTGAGCCAGGAGTGTTCCAACAATCTGTATAAAGAGAGAGAGAGAGAGATTGAGATTGTATGTAAGTGATATTGAAAATAATAAATGAATGTGATCTAAATTGAGAGTTAAAGTAATATATACACAGAATGATGAATGGTGAGTGAGTGAGATTTAGCGAAATTGAGAGAGAGAGAGAGAGAGAGAGATTTTGAAATCAATTGATTGAAAGAAAAAGAGGGAGGGGAAGAAGCAAACAGAGATTGTGAAAGTGATAGCAAGAAAGAGTGATAAAGCAGATATATTGATACTATCTCACGATTCAAACTTACTTCACATGGGTTCATTGAACTGATGAGTAAGATACATTGTAGGAATCAGAAAATATCAGTTCATCAATATTTTTTTTTCCTTTTATTGCTCTTAAACTTTTCAAACTTCCATAACTCTCTCATTTCATAAGGTTTTCCATTAAATTTTTTTTAACTGCTTTTCTCATTTTATTTTTATCCATAAGATTGAGTCTCTCATTGGGATTCAGTTCCCTTTAACAACTTCGTCACAAGTCTTTAATTTTATTATGTTGAGATCTAAACTTTTCTTGATTGATGATTGCTCTGATTATCATATCATTATTACAAATATATTTACTTTCTCAGTAATTTTCCTAATATTATGTACATTTCTGAAAACAAAATAAGATTAGTGTCAATCCTCTCTTTTGATTAAATAATTGTCAATAAAGAGAGAATAAGTGATGTAATTTACCTCAGCCTTCTTTGCTATACCATTTTCTTTCCTCTTACAGAGCTTAGTAATGATGTCAGTCATAGCGATAGCACTCATATAGATACCTGCAACACTCCTGCAATAGTACAAAGTCAAAATTTACATTGTACAGGTTATTTACAATGTACTATTCAAACATCTTTATACATTTATATATCTACTCTGTAGATCAAACTGTATTTACGAGACAATTTATCAGAAAAAGTAAATTGGAATGAAAGTCAATTGTTATCTATACCCTAATACAATTCCATTTGCATAAGAATATATCTTTCCCCATGGTTGTCTAACTTTGGAGTGAGGTAATAATAGTCAATGGTCAAAGGGACAGAAACAATTGCACCAGGAGAGCATTTAATTTCTTGTCTGACAAGTTGTCAGATCTGACATCTTTACTTGAGTTTGATTGGCTGAGAAGCATTATTAATATGGTAACTGTTTGATAAAACACCACTTTTCAGATAGAATATGCAAGTCCTTTCATGAAACGCTCCCCAGTTTCATCGTTCAATATTTCATCGTTCATTTAATTTTATGACGAATCTGCCTCCAAAGAATTTCTATGCATTCTTTGAAATCATGCAATAATGGAAGTAAAAGACTACAAACATATTTCTATTTTGTTTGTTTGTTTGTTTGTTTGTATTTTCCCAGAAACTAGAACGGATCATTAATGTTTTTATACTGTCAAAGATGATTTTGTGATCTTTAATTATGTTAAATTTATAATATGAATTTTCAGAGGCATTTACAGTGGGCGTAGACAGAATGTAAACTGCCAATTTCAGAGCACATTTCAGAAGCCCTTCTCACATTGAAACAAGATCAAGTTTATCATCAAAGATACATCATTATGATGCTGTATACCTATCTGTATACCATACCTGCTTTGTTGTAAATCACCAGAGAAACTTTTATTCCTGTGTGCCACCAACTCATTCCACCAGAATCTCAGCATGGTTCGTAGTACATCAAGACTTGTCTTCACATAGCTGTACATGTAAAAAAAAAAAAACAATGAGGCTGAAACCACTTTTCTCACATGATGTATTTTATATCCACATGGTCTCCGATTGTCAAATATAACATCGACTAAACCCATGTGGTCTATATGTGTTTGGTCCAATTGTCACTTGGTATAATACTTAATCGGCCTAATTGTCATTTAGTCTAAAGTCCAGATGGTCAATTGTCCCTTAGTCGACTTACTTTTTCCCAGATTATACATGCAGACTAAAGGCCTCGTCACACCGAGTCCGGTCCGGGTCACGGCACGGGCAAGTTCCGGTTCAACAATGGGCAAAAACGGTCGAAATGAATCGGCCGTGTACTATTGCAATGAGACTGGTCACAACAAACACGGGCTATGCCGTACTAGCCGGAACGGCAACCGGTACGGTTTTTATGGGATCGCTCATGGAGCGATTTGAGACGGTTTGCCGTACCGGTCACCGGACCGGACTCGGTGTGACGAGGCCTTAAGCCGTGTTAGACCAAGTAAATATTAGATGAAATGGTTCAAACCTCACTGGAAATTAGACAGGATGGTAAATAGGCTATGTGGCAATTAGATCACATCGTCTGTTGAGAGCCAGAAGGGCGTTATTGCATCTTAAATATGTTCCGTTCGGAGCCAGAAGGGCGCTATCGCTGTACAAAGTGAATGGTAATAGCACCCTTCTGGTTCTCAACGGAACATCTTTGATCTGTAATAGTGCCCCTCTGGTCCTCAGCCGATGACATGGTGGACCAACAATTCTGTAGGACAGAGGAGAATCACACTAACACTAAAATACCACAGCTTTAAGATATTACTTACTCTTCAAATTTGCTGGCTAGTAGTTTCTTTAGAGTGGGAAGTAGTTCAAAACATGCTCCTAAAGATAGCTGCTTACTCACTGGAGTCTTGTTCTTCAAACTGTAAATAAATGAGAGGGAAAAAAACAATTACAGGTAAGTATTTGGTATCGTCATAATGCCTAAGTGTACAACAAATAAGTGCATTGTGAGCTGTGAAATATCAATTTATACCATATTTATGATTATCAGCGCCGTTACTTTCAAGTTTGTCAATTGCGAAAAACATTTGCCTCAACCGAATTGGTCCATCAGTTCAATTCAAGGCCATTTATTGTAATGAAATCATAAAAATAATAAAATTATGATCACACAAATTTCCCAAACTAGTCCTAAATGGCAAAATTGCATCCAAGAAAAAACTAAACTCAACTCAACATATCAAAATTTGATAGCTTATTATGTGACATAAATCTTTATTTCATGTGAAAGAGGAACTCCTAATATATCCAGTGATACCAAATTTATATCTGTTCTGTAATGGATGGCTGAGAACTTGAGCTTTAAAAAAAAAAATCTGTTAAAACCAACTTATACCAAGTTTTGCAACCCTGGCTTTCTAATCATTCATTCAGTGATTGCAGTAAGCCTTCCTGAGTCCATTGGTCAGAGACCAAAGGTTATTTGGACAACTGTATAACTGGTTATTTTTGCGGTGGTTTTATTTTTGCGAATTTCGTAAGTCCATATTCGTGAAAATTTCCTCTTCAACATAAGGCTACATGTATTTATAGTAATAAAAACATCATAAAAATCACGAAATTATCCACTCACGAATTTCCCAAACTAGTCCAACATTGGCTTATACAGTATTGAAATGCAAGGATCACTTTTTCCCAAAGTTGGTACAAGGCAATTTTGACATTTGTTTTCTAAAGCCTAATATCTTAGTCATCCAATGCAGCACAGGCTTAAGTTATGAAATTTTTATTTGAGGCTCTCAAGAGGTGGGTTTTACATTTTTACTTGGACACATTTTATAGTAACCCAAAGTTCAAGCATCACAGTGACCTCACCAATTTACAAGTACAGGGAGTGTATCCACAGTGGCAGCATCATCTTCAGTCCTTATCACATAGGAGATGTATTCATTGGGTCCCTGACGCCAGAAGGTTAGAGCAGCATTGAGGTGGATCAACCGATTGGACATAACAGATAGAATGGTAGTATGGCCAGAATGTAGCTACAAAGATATCAAAAAGAGAAAATATTATCAGTGAACTTCTGTTTACATACCATAAACACAATATTAGTTTACAATGTACATGTAGACGGCAGCTATTCAGTAAATACAAGAAACAGAAAATAGTGCAACAGCTGATCATGAGCAGATTGATCTTTTTTTTTTTAAATCGTGACCTCATATTACTGTTGATTGCTAAAGTATTGTATACATGTATGCTGTATTTTTCGCGTACTCAATTTTTTGCTTCCTGATATGTACAGACATATCAGGAAGTGAAAATGTTCACATTCAGTAAGTCGCGAAGACAAAACCACTGCGGAATATTCAGCGTATACAGTACATGCAGAATATGCAGATAATGATAATCCTTAGAACATTAACAAAGTAAAGGGTAATCCAATAGTAATGTTCTCCTGACCTACATGCATACATTAATCACATAATATCAAATTTTTCTTAACAGCCGTGAGGGAGGGAGGGACAGGGATAGTGGATTAACAACGTAAAAGCAATATTGCTTTATTTAAAGACTTTAAGTGGGTTATCAAAAATACAATGGCAAGCGGCTGCTCGAAATGCTGATTAGTGGGGGTAGTTCTAAATCCCTTTTTGGTCCAACCTCTAACCAAAGGCCCCTTTCTTCTTGCAATAGTTCAAGATTATTCTGACATGGGCTTTGCAATGTCATCTACCACTGTGTAGTGCTCTTAGTTTATATCCACTTGGTCTTACAGCAGTTGGCCTCATACCACATGGGCTAAACCCATTTGGTCTGCTATCAAGTTACTCTTATTTTCCCTTGGTCTAATTGCCAATTTCTCCAATAGCCTAATTGTCTAATTCAGGCCTTCAAGTCGGCTTGAATGAAAAAGTAGGAGAAAAGTAGGAGCAAATTTTTCCAAAAAGTAGGATAAAAGTAGGATTTAATCTTCCAAAAAGTAAGATAAAAGTAGGATTTAATCTTAAAAAGAAGGAGAAAAGAAGGATTTCATCTATATGACAAAGGCCGAATATACACATATAAGACGCGAAAAACAAACTTGTGATTGAATTTTCAGTCAAGTATAATTTTTGTTTGGAAAGTAAGAGTAGTCTTTACATGTTGTTCCTAAGAGTATTATATGTACCATCATTATGATCATCACCTGTTTATGAATGGAAATCCCGTAATATGTCCTAATAACAGTCCTGGGATCATATTGAAGCTGTTTCTGATGGTAGGATAAGTTCAATAAGGTACATGTAGATTTAAAAAATGCTCACGAAATTACATTCTCAATGATAACACCTGAGGGAAATGAATATACCCTATATGTACATTGCGCAGAGTATACATGTTTGGCACTGTATCCTTTTTTAATAGATCCAGATCCATTATTATACTCAAAGTCAAGGCAGTACATCTATACCCCCTACCCCCATCCTCAATGATGGAATACATACTATAGATGAAAGTCCCTACCTTTTATTTTAGATTGAATCTGAGATTATGCTTGAGGGATACCCACTGCCTAAAAGGATATCAAATTGATGCTGTTAACAAACAGTGATCCAATGTATGACTATACTCTAATCAACATTTCTCTCTCTCTTTTTTTTTACAGCATAAACAGACAGGGCTTGCCTCTATCCAAAACTGTTTAATATCAAGAAGCTATTGAATACATTGCTAATGCTCTCAAAAAACCAGAGCTGCACTTTCATCATGGGATCTTTCAATTTCCTTGTGATTTTTCTTTATTACTCATTTCTTTGCATGAGACTTTCCAGTCTTGCTTTCCTCAGTAGCCATGCAGAAATCTTGAACAAATTATTGATTGTCTGCTTAATGCATACTATTCACTCTTTTCACAGTTAGGTTAAGGAGTGAGCCAGTAACTTTGCATGTTGTATGTGTTGAAGGAAATTTATTTCATGGAGACCAAGATGCTACTGGGTTTCAGCAATCTTCCTTCCTGCAAGTGGATGTCTTCAGATATTAAAGAAGAGATCCAGAACCACAGTCTGCTCATCATCATCTCCAAGCTAACGCATGAACTTTGGAGGCATTATAGACCACGTGTTGGTTAGAAAGGATGAATAGCACCATGCCAGTCAATTCCATCTCAGCGAGATTTCGGTTTAAATAATTCCAGAATATTTTGCTAAATTTGGTCCATCTGAGCCAAGATTGACAAGCTGTTTTAGTGGTAACTGGTAAACCTTTCTTCTACAATGCATCAGGTATTGCTTGTCCCAACTTTCTGTTCTTGTACATGGCAAAACATCAAAGCTTTGAGGTATCTCACATATATTGGAATCATCTCTGGTAGACATTATTGGATTTAAACTGATTCTGGATCTTTGCATTCCCAATCTCACCTGCTTTCATTAGTTGGGTCTAAGGCCATCAGAAACTAAAGGAAACTAGGACCTCGTAGAATCCATGGTTTAACTCATTGAGAAAGACATTGCATGAAATATTTTGGAGTGCCATTGCATAATGCAAAGCTGAGATGACTTTAAATAACCCTCAATGAAAAGAGAATTTTGTTTTTAGATTATCACACTTTCTCAGGGGTGCTTGGCATCAAGCCACAGGTTCTATGATTATGTACATGACTGAGGATGTTTTCTGTTCACTAGGTACATGTAGTACAAAGACAAGTGTTTATTTTTTAATTTCCAATAAATCTTGCATTTGCAAGATCACCATGCTTCTTTCTGTTTGCATGCCTATGACTTGAAAGAAACCTGAATTACCGATTCTGGATACCGTAGGAATTGTATACAGTCTCTGCCACTGGAGTTCAAGCTTGTAACCCAACATCATTTTCTTGGATTTTTTTTGTTTTTTTTTTTAAAGAGGCATTGCATGTTTAGTTATGGTGTAAAAAAAAAATGCAGCAATTGATAAAGTCCTTATTCAATGGATCACTATTCTTTTTGCATTTGCAATCCATCAGTATATACAGCATGTCCCACAAAAACTGTTAATAATTTTTATGTTTGATGAAGGTATCATGTATCATTAAAAACATAATACCAATTTTCTTAAACCTTCAACTTTTCTTCTTTTTTTAAAGTATGTACCAGCAAGTTGTGGGCCCAAATTTAAAAAAAAAAGAGGAATAAAATAAGAGTGAATGAAGATGTAATTGCACTACATATTTTATTCAATGTAATAACGAAACTTGGATTGAGAGGTTTTCTGATGAGTGCTGAAAGAAGGCTCATAATAATGTGTTCAATGGACCATATTGCATAAAATTTAGGCCAGTTGAATAAAATAAATACAAGTTTACGATTATAAAATTATATACAATATAATTTGCTAATTTTCAAATTATCCTCATTTAAAGTGCCATTTGCATTTTTGAAAAGTAAAAAGGAAAATAATCATACTCCACAATCGTAGATTACTGCATGCATATGGATCTGGAACTAGTCAAAAGATGCAAGCAATGCCAAAGCTGAGCTGGCACTCTAAACAATGTAAAGGCGCATAAATTTCTCTCAGTTGTCATAATTGAATTTTTTTTCAATCTACAATCTGAGCTCAGATCCCAACATCAGAAACAGCTTTCACATTAGGTGATTCCATTCGATCTATCATAATGGTAGTTACAGTACTCTGTGTCTAATAAAAACCTGTAGAGACTCATACTCCAAGCAAACATTAAAATAGACTGAAAATTCTGTCTCCAACTTTGTATTTTGCCTTTAATTTGAGTAGATCTTCAGTTCATGTACATGTATCTCTCTGAACTAAAGACAAAATAACCTATTTAACATATTTAATGCACTTTTTCCCTGTATTATGCTTATAGGCACAGCTCCTCATATCATGATGCTGTGACTGGTTGTGCCATAATGTGCAGGTAGGTTATGAATAGGGATGCTTCATGTACATGAGCAGACCCAAACATATCCCAAATACATTAATTCTAATAATAAAACAAGTGACAGGATTTTTGGTTTCATATCAAACCTATGGCTAAGCCTACGATTTTTTTTTCCTTCACTTTTTCAAAAAAGTAGTTAAAAAGTAGGAAAAGTAGCAGATTTCAAAGAAAAAGTAGGATAAGTAGGAGGTTGACAAAAAAGTAGTGAAAAAGTAGGAAAAGTAGGAGCGCTTGAAGGCCTGCTAATTGCATTTTTGTCTAATTCCAAATAAATATTTGGTCTATTCCAAGTTTGTTAGAGGAATAGAATATTTAGTAAGTGGTGTTAGACCAAAAGGGCATTAGACGAACTGGACATTAGACGAAATGTGAATTAGACAAAATGGTAAATAGGCTAAGTGATACTTAAAGGGACGTACAATTGATAAAACATGGGGAAAGCACCTTATCTCGGAT
Organism: Paracentrotus lividus; assembly: GCA_940671915.1. Classification (NCBI taxonomy): domain Eukaryota; kingdom Metazoa; phylum Echinodermata; class Echinoidea; order Camarodonta; family Echinidae; genus Paracentrotus; species Paracentrotus lividus. The sequence continues at coordinate 77,789,202 of CALNVZ010000174.1, read as the reverse complement.
GAAAAGATAACATTCCAATCAGAGCCTGAGGTGGTTGCGTAATCTTCAGCGACAACGCATCTGGAGTTAATCCGGTTAATCCTTCATGGCTAGACTAACTAACCAGAATTCCGAAGTAAATCTAGCCTATGTTTTGGTTTTTGAAATGGAGCATTATACAAGTCCTCACTTTGAATTTATACGAAGAGACCCGTTGAAAGTCTGTAAACTAAAAATTGTTGAGGACTCTAGAATCCGAAGCTATTGACCCTATTTACTGACTGAATTCAGTCAACTTCGTTATGTTCGTGCTGTCCGAAAGTTAATCCCCAGTAGTCCGACCCATGCGTAAGCCACTGTCGATTGTGTACGAATCAATGGAGCTCTGGAAAAACGTGCATTCCCCACGATCTGCGAGTTGCGAGCGCCTTTAAACCAAAAGGTAATTAGATGAACTGGTTGTAGACAAATTGGAATTAGACCATGTGGAATGAGACCGAATATATATTAGTCAAAGTGGGTTTAGACCAAGTGGCAATTTACCTCGGAATCAAAGTTCTCTTGACCTACATGTACATTTATCATAAAATGTTCAACAACAAAAAAACATGGTGAACTCCAAGCAGCAGTGGGGGAGGGGAGGGGCGAGAGAGTGGATTAAGAATTTAGAAAAAATAGAACAAAATATAAGCAAGTTGTCAAAAGTACAATGGCAACCAGACACTCACAATGCCGATGAGAGGGGGTAGTTCTAAAACCTCTTTGACTAAATTTTAACTTTTTAACTTTCTTGCATTAGTTCAAAAATATTCTGATATTGGCCTTGAAATGTCCTCTCCCAGTGTGTAGTGCTGTGAATGATCTGTAGTTACTTAGGTAAGTGATGATTAGCAGGTATTTCAAAGATTCCTGCTTTGGAGTTTAAATTGTCCAGACTTACTTCTGGAGGCGGTGCTGCTTTGTTGCCTTCTCCAGCATTGTAATGATCATTACGAGGTACATTCTCCTTCTCATCCACCTCATCATAGCCCTCATCGTACCTGTCATCATACGGAGGGATGAAGAAGTCGGCTTTATGCTGGACGGGTCTGGCCGAAAGCTTCTTGGGGGATGAGGATTTGAGCTGATTGAAGAAAACAGATGCTACATGTGTATTATCTTGATTAGCTTTTTATTTAGGTACAGTACAAAATTTCAAAGATTTTAAAGAAAATTTCTGAGTTGAAAGTTGAAAGTAAATATATATGTCATTGTCATATTATGCAGGCTCCTTTCAAGGCTACCATGAAGTGTGAATATTTTTTTAGGGAGAGGGGGGTATTATCACCAGGGAGTTAAAAGTCAATCTAAATATATTTGCAGACCCTAATTCTCAGTTTAAAAAAGGACTATTACATACTGTGTAACATTGTCACTCACTAAACTAGGTCAAAATGGCACAATGCCAATGACTGCAGATTATGTAAACACTTTCTTTTGATACCATATTTTTCTAAAGCTAGGATATATCTTCAATAAAACTTATTCTTATCTTGCTGATAGACACAAGCTGTGAATACGAAGAATTTCTGATATGAGATTGACCACATTTTAAGGCAATGACCTACTAATGTATTAAAGGAAATCACACAACAGCAGACATTTTGAGCACTGCTGCTAATGACCTTGTGGGTTTTAGTCCAATTAAACTTACCTTGACGTTCTTGTTGGCTACCTGGAAAGGTTGTCTGTAAGCCTTCTTCACAGGAACTTTGTAAGAAGGTCGTCTGGCGGCACTGAAAATCAACATAGATCATCACCTTTAACTTCCTCTCACCCCAACACAGCTATATCAAGGGTTAAACAATTTTACTTGGAAGGACTACTTTTAAGACAAACTATCTCATTCAGCAAAATTACACATTAGAAATTGCTGTTTTGTTTATAATTATATACATTTTTGTTTTTGGCTTTTTTTTCATTTGCAATGATGAGAAAACTGCCCTCAGCCCCCATTTGAATTTTAAAAACTTTCATGCACAGCTAGGGCAAAAAATGATGATGCCTGTTTAAGATTGGATCTGGGCATTTCAAAAATGGTAAATGTATATTTTGGTAAATTCTGCAACATTATGAGAGAAACAGGTTTGGGAGTACACTCAAATTTCACAGAATAGAGATCTATTATGATCATTTTAAGCACAAATGTTATTTGTTTAGCCTTTCTACATGAACAGATGAAAGCAAATAATTGTCACATGTAACAGTCTCACAATATATAATCTACATTTTATTCAATAATAACATTAATCATAAACATCATAGGACAGTAAATGCCATTTACTGTATCATCAGTTTTAATGATAATTAGGCTACTGAGTAAAATTAACCATTTATCAGAGAAGATAGTCAGTATAAGCTAGTAAAATTAAGCTTTTTGGTAAATTTCAATGATTAAATGCATGTAGACGAATTTCACTATTTACATGTATTTTTCTAATCAGATCTAAAACAAACAAACAAAAAAACAAACAAACAAACAAACAAACAAACAAAAACAAACAAACAAAACAAAAACAAGGATGTTCTCAAATTGGCACCATGCTAACTTACTGACAGGAAATTCCCCTACCATAGAATGTAGGTTTACATTGTACTTGTCAACATTAGAACTTACACTTTATTTCCTTCTTTCCATGCATACTTTGACTGCCCTGGCTTGGAGGAGGGCTGTGAAAAAAACAAAACAAATATAAAAATAAGTATCAAAGGAATCAAACAATCATTCAAGTTTTTAAAATATTCAATATATAAGTGTTACCAAGCCATGCTCAAAACTGATATTAAAAAATGTAAGACTTGTCATATTATGGTCCAGAAAAAAAAATCTCAGTTATTACTCCTTTCATAAAAGTCCACATTTGGTATTCACTCGATAAATATGAACGAAGAATGAAATTGACCAAAAATATTTACAAAAAATGAGTACAGAAAATGGGCTTCAATCAGGATTCGAACCCAAGACCTTCTGATCGCTAGACAGGTGCTCCACCAACTGAGCTCTGGCAAGCCCTCATGTCGATGTACTTCATAGAACACCTTAGCTTTCAATAATTCAGTGATTAGAAGCTATAAAACTTGTCATAAACCCGAAGGATAGAAATCAATTTGTATGATTCACAAGGAAACATGGATTTCTTTTCCCCCTTCTACAAACCTTATTGCTTTGATCTTTTGAAACCCAGATGTACTTGTTCTTGTTCCAATCCCACTTCACAAAGCCTCCATCATTGTTTAGTCCATGTGCTCTTGATGCCATTTTGAATGAGAAATTGAATCACTGTCAAAGAGAAATAAAATTAACATGATAATTTACTATTTTGGGATTACATGTAGATTGGCCAGCATGAATTGTGATGCCCGACAGATTATTCCTTTGTTATAAATGAATGATGAAGCCCACAATGGCTGCCCTATAGGTTAATTCTTTCTTTCTTACGAAACCTTTTCATACAGTTATGTGCATGGCTGTAGAAAAGGATACTGACATTTTAAGTCTCCTGCATGCTTTGCCTGTTCCTTACAAGTTTTTTTAAAAAAATTATCTAGAAATCTACATGTAGGATGGGGGCGGGGGGGGGGGGGGGGGGGGTGGTTGTCTGGACACTTAACAAAAATAAAGCCTACTTGTTTGTCTCAGGATTAGGCCAAAAATATATGTTGAATAATGCTTATCTTTATCAATATTTGATCTGTAGATTATTCTATAACATTTTGTTCCAAAAAACTAAAAGATTGCTTGTAAACCTTTTCAAATGTCTGGTCAAAATTGTCTGTCCGGACACACAACCCGTCTGGACATACAATAACTTTATTATGTGCATCGTGCATCTCATAACCTCTCTCTATGCATGATGTATGCTGTAGTCACCGCATCATATGTTGCTACGCCATGGTGTGTATCGGCGTGCAAACAAGCTCTTCTTCATTCTCTTTTGAAAAAAAAACATGGCCAATCGGATCGGACAAAATTCACTGAATTTTATTCAGAGTGGAAATAGGCTGGGAATTCGGAAATTGAGAAAAACCCAACAACTTATTGCAACACATCATTCTCTATTCTTTTTTCCCTTTAAGTTCCTTTAAGTTCAAAGTATTCTCAGTCCTGAAGTCAAGAGTATTACAAACAATGGCCAATGCAATGGCTAGTTTCCTGATGTAAGACTTAACGTTAGACATGTCGCATCAATCATCATTCCTCGCATCTAGCACCCAGCGGAGACTACCGTTATTCTACCCCGAAACCTCGGGCAAAGATGAAGATAGGACCCCGCTGGCGCTGGGCAGGAGTATTACTCCCGTTTTCGCTTCTGCAAATTTTCACAACAGTCGTTATTACTAACATTTGCTTTCATTCTACACAACTGCATATTACGAATTTCATACACACGGTTCTAACTTACCAGGGAATATGGTTCAGAACGTTGGTAGATCAGTATGTTTTCAAAAACTTGGCTTGATTTTGGACCAGGTAGGTATTTAAAACTACAAATCGATAATGTAAACAGTGGACTACTGCAACCGTATTTCGAAGCAAAGTTATTGAAACGACTAATCTGATTGGTCAACCGCCGTTTGTAAATTGTACGGCGAGCGGCTCATAGACTACCTATGCATGAATAAATATTAATTTAAAAAACATATGCCATTACATGTATATGGAAATAAAATTATATATGATATACACAGGCATGATGATCCTAAAAATAATGGTCAACACATTTTGACTCTTATCCGACAAATAAATATTGCTGCGCATTAGAATACAGTTGAAACAACTAATTAAGTGTTTGTTTTTTTTTCCCCCCAAAACAATTTTTTTTTTCTTCTCCCAATTGACAGAGACGGGTAGACACCACTGATCTCCCCACTAACTGGATGGGCGGACGTGCAGTGATTGGCCTATTCTGCGCGGAAGTCACCGGAAGTTGTAAAACCGCCATGCCAGTTCCCCAAAAGCGAATTCGGAAAGCGGAAAAAGTGTATGCTTATCACGCCGATCTGTCCGTAAATTCCTAATTTACTTTATTTTACACATTTCTCAAGTTGATGTGTCATGCAATGAGAATAAGAAGATGCCGTCATGTGCTGCATTTGGTTGTACCAATCGGGATGACCGTAGGAACAGAGAAAAAGGTGTTACTTTTCACAGGTAAACATTAGAAAAAGCCCAATTTTTATTCTCAGTCCATATATTCAAATATGTGTGCTTTATGTAATTAGTCATTGAAAATATCTCTTTATGTGTACTGTTTTTGTTTTTTTCATCATTATTAAAGCATTTGAAGTTTACTCAATAATGTTAGAATATTAATGTGCTTCATGGCAAGAATAGAAGGTCAAATATTTGTTTTTCTTAACCCAATTTGATTCATGATTGTGAATTTGTCGGCTAGTACGTAACACTAACTAAGCAAGGCAAAGACAAGTAGGTCTAAGTCATTATCAGAACAAGTTGCATCATGAATGAATAAAAATCTTAATGATGAAGAAATAATGGTCCAAATGCTTAACTCAAGTTGATTTTGTGTGTGTGATTATGCGCTGGCAAAAGTGATGAAGCTGTTTGTCATCATCTTTGTTTTGTGCGATAAATTATCCATATCTTCTGGCCTGGGTTAATTTTGCTCAGACAAGCAGTGAACATTGTTCCAATTTGCTGTGCACATTGAATGATTTCACTGAAGCTCACAAAATAATTAAATATCTGAAGCACCACCTCTACAAATGTTACTGATCTTCTGCTTTTACTGATGTTGTACATTGTATTAATGTATTATACATTTGTATATTCACTGTATATATATGGAGAAAAAAAAATTATGGAGTCAAAGCAGGTATTGTTTACTTATATAAACTACCACTACAATTAATACATCATTCCTTTCTTTTGTGTCAGATTTCCACAACTGCAATCCGGAGAGGCTTCAAAGATGGATAGCCAACACAAGGCGACTCAATTGGACACCAACTGCCAGTTTTGTAAGCATGAAAGACCGAGGAGGACTTCAGAGGAGCATCACATGGAATAATCACAACGTGCTTTGAGACAGAGATAATGTTTTCAGCGATTGATGAAAACAACCCACGGAGAGCCTCCACGAGGAACTGGTGTCGCAACAGCAATATCCATGGCAGTCCTCAGCAACACATCGCACTTGAATCTGTTCCCTGAACTCAGTGGCCACCAGTTTGACACCACCATTGAGGACAACCACATTCACAATCTTGTGAAAATTGCCTCATCCTGCTACACCAAAAATCAAAATGTTCCATCTCGGGAAAAGAAAGACGGAACAAATCACAGGCAGAAAGTCCGCAAACAGATGTCAAAACTGATTCTCTTCAGACATCAATGAGATGAACTTATCACTGTTTTCAGTTACAACACACAGCACATTCAGTATTCTCGTTTGCTATTTATTTTCCTTCTTCCAAGTCAGAAGTGCTAGCAACATTATACATATAATTTATAAAGTCTTTCAAATTTGTTTGTTACTTTAATAGTGTATGATTTGAAAAGTTACTGCAGAATATAACATGCTTATTCAAGGAATTATCATCAGCTTATTAGATATGCTTAGGGTATTTGGACTACATGCATGTAGTATTACCCTTCCTTCAGTGGAATACTCAAGAGCACGAAATTTTGTTGTTTATACCTGCATTTCATTATTGAATGTTAAAGTTATTTCATATTCTTTCAGATTCCGATATAGATATCAATCACATGTAGCTAAAAGAAAACAGGTGTTATGTATGTTGGATTAGGAAGTATTCTATTTCTTCCTCATCGAAAACATGGTCATTTTGTACATCAAGCCATTTTTGCAAATGTTATTTTTGCCAGTGTTTTTCATGTATTTTTTTTTTAAATGATTGTACATACATAATAGATTATTAAGTGTTCTATTTCTTGCCTTATAAAAACATCTTCAATTTGCAATAAAAAGCCACTCTTGCGAGAGTTATTTATTTACTTTTTTCCATGCAACTGTAAAACTGTACTTACATTGTAGATTAGCAAGACTAGTGTTCTATTTCTTTGAACATGAACAGTGCAATTACTTTGTTGTGCAAGTAACTCAGACCTCATTATCCCTAGTTTCCACTGTAAATCCTTTATATAAATTTGTACATGCAATACATCAGTTTCACATAATAATACCTGTTTTGCCTCTGCATATATCTTGCCTTGCATGAAATGTTTGTCATGCATTGTCCTGCACTTTGGTTCCTGCAAAATTGCCAATAGTACATCTACATGTATGTGACTTCTAGAAATATGGGATATGTGTCTGCTCATTATTGAATAGAACAATTTGGAGATTGTGTACTATGATTACAGTAATATGAGTATACCTTTACGAATTTCAATTCATGTGTTCTTTAGATTCACTGTACAAGTGTACCAATGAGGAGTTCATGGTTGACATTCATATTTTTGAAAGTTCATGGGAGTCGGGAGATGTTAGTTTGGAAATGTTATCATCTTTCACTTGTCATTGTTTGGTGTAATGATTATGTTGATTTTACATCCATGCATTCAATCTTCCATTCAAAATCTTCAATTTTAATCTTTCTGTTCAATTAAAGACTTAAGTGGAAATATGTATGCGTAATTGTAATACAAAGAAATCCATTTCGAGCTTATTAAATTATAAGGCTTTTCTGGGTACTATATCTATTTCTCAGAGGTCTTCAAATTCAAAATGAAGTGATGTTGCCGATTGTAAATAGATTCCATTTGTTTTATGGAAGACAATGAAAATCCAAGAAATTGGGACATGAATGAAAATCTGTTTCAAAATGTTGGCATTGGAAATTGTTTTGTTTCAGTCAAAGTTTGAAATTAAAAAATAATAATAAAAATTTTTTTTTTCCAGAAGTGTTCAATGTATGGTTAAATGTATGGTTTATAAAAAAGGGTGACTAAAAGAAACTGTGTAAACATTTTGTTTTGGGGAAGGGAAGGTTAGGGAGAGATCGAGAGAGAGAGGGAGAGATGGAGGGGGAAGGGGAAAAAAAGAAAGAAGGGGCGGGGGCAGAGAGAGAGAGAGTGGGGTGAGAGAGAAGGAAGATAGAGACGGTTTGGGAAAGAAAGAGTTTGAATGGATGAGGAGGTGATTGATTGTGAATAGTGGAGAAGGACGTGAGATGGGAAAATGTGAGTGATAAGGAGAAAGAGAGAGGAGAATACATGAAAGGGAGATATTTATCGAAAGTGAAAAAGAACAGAAACATCGACAGCCGAGATCGAGATATTGCGATGATGGGGAGAAACAGAGACCAAACGGAAAATATCTACAAATAGGACTCAAACAGAAAAGAGATTATAAGCATGGTAGAGAGACGGAGGAATGAAATGAATTTTTCCAACATCTATGTTTATTCTGATGAGAGTTTAATTTTTGCAAGGCAGCTCAGTCATACTTGTTCAGGTATATAAGCGCAGCCATCTACGGAGATGCGCTCTGTTCTTGGGGTAACAAACATGGCGGACAATAGAACTGCAGCGCTTCCCGCTTGAAGCGTGACCCTCCGCCCATTCCGTTAGTGCGAGTCTAGTAGACACAGACGTACAAAAATCCAAAAACCTTAATATATATATGGAATGTAACACGGACAAATTGGGATGACATACCCAAATGTAATGAATGTCCGAGAATAATGAGCAAGGGACATACTGATTACTGATCATTAAAAAAATAATACTTTAGGGGGACTTGCAAAGAATATAGGTGATGAATAAACACGCGGTATCCCAGATGAATTGCCTGCATGGCCGGGGGGCGATGTGATTTCGATTTGCGCCCCTGTGTGGATCCGAAAAAGGTACATACCTATTCTTTTTTTTTCCCCCTTTAGATCGCGAGCAAAAGGTACCAGTCAAATTTTTAATTCTTTTTTTTTTTTTTTTTTTTTTTTTTTTTCAAAATGTCACGTGGCCCGAGCAATGATGCGGGGGGGGGGGGAACCAACCTTAAAGGTTATTAGATCAGCTCTACGGGTATTATAGAAAATCGTACGTCGGCTGCAAATCCATGTATGTTTGTCGGTAATTTCCCTGTTAGGCGTTCCTCTGTTTTAATTTTCATTTTGCTCCATTTAGCCCCCCCTAAGGTCGATTTGCGCCCTTTAGTCATTTGGTCCTCGGGCCTACCGCGGGGCCGGGCCGTTAGCCCCCCCCCCCCAGAATACGCGCATGAAAACAAATTTGTGAAAATTATTCACCTTCCCAGACATATTTCCATTAAGATTCTTGTCAGGCTTACAAATTTTTCACTCCAGATCGTTCATTAGGTGGTATTTTGTATACATACCACCTCTTGTTATTGTCCGAATCTTCTTCTTCTTTTTTTTTTCTTTTTCTTTTTCTTTTTCTGTACAAACCTTGTAGACACGATAACTCAAAAAATAAAGCATCAAAGTATTTCAAATTTTCAGCAATGATAGATCATTATGAAATCTGAGCACTGAAATCTTTTCAAGCTCATTAGCATTATGTGACGTCAAAATCCGCACGTGCGTCAATGCGGCAAATAACGTAAAAACATAACAAAACATACGTCTTTAGAAACGGTCAGAGAGGTCAAAACCCTATTTATTTTTTTACTTGTTCTGAAAGTTTATGACACAATAAATATAATCCACTGATAAAATGTGGAGTCTAAGGAATAAAACATCGGCGTATTCTCATCCAAATGACGTTAAGGAAGAAATGAGGTATGAAATCGCATAGTCTACAACTCATATACTCTAACCCAAAATTTCATTTTTTTTTTTTTTTCCAATCCAAATTTCTATCCAAATGTAGGATAAATATTGGTTTATTTTCTCCCAAATGCTTTTCATGATAAGGCTGAGACAATTCCCAAACAGTGGAATTGTAAAAGGGAATTCAATGTAAATTCATCACATTACACATTTAATTTTTCTTCTTTTTCAAAAAGTTTATTTCACTCTCTCTCTCGATCCGTTTCATTTTTGTTCTCTCTCTCTCTCCCGTAGCCTAGTGCTGCATTTTTTTTTTTTTTTTTTTTTTTTTTTTTTTTTTTTTTTTTTGCATTACACATACATATCAGTACATATATAGGCCTACCACCGATAATTGTACGCATTACAATTATAAAGCTCTCTATTGTACTTGATCCACTTCTTGACTAAATTGGCCATATGTGCCACTAGTTGGAACATTGTCGCTTTGATAAGTCCAAATTAACCTTTATAACAATATACTTCTGCATGTTTTCATCCAGTATCTTAATGAAATCGTCTTTATCAGGATGCCTCTTATTCTTAATAGATTTCCAGTTCTATCAGCAAAGAAGAAAACCCAGAATGGTTACATTGGGATGCCATGGGCTATAATCAGGACAATATTCTTTAAGTTAAAGACTGTCTTTATTTCGCCAAAATGTCTCCAAAATGTCTCCGGCTTTGATGTCTTGAAATTGTTTGTCCCCGCTTGCGCTTCCACTTCCCTGGATATATCTTGGACGTTTCTCCCAAAGTTTGTGAACCCCCACAATGCCCATTTTTTGTCATTTTTTTTTTCATTTGGGGCCCCTTACTTGTTCTTGTTTAACCGGTTGACCAAGGCCCCCTCCATCCTACCCCCGTAAAACGCATCTGAAGTATATAGGCTTGTTATTGTTCTTTACGTTAAATCAAAGTTTAGGGTTTCAGGCTTTGGTCTCTTATTGAAGTAAAAAGTAAGATCGGTGAAATATTGAAATATTTTGTCTACCTTTGTGGTCAAAACAAAGGAAATAAAAACAACCCTGAATACTTAACTATTATCATTCCCCTAAAATTTTGTTTCGGCCTTAATGACAAGGTTTGGTGACTATGGTCTTTTTTTTATCATTATGATGTTTGGCATAGATTTTACAGTACATTTTTGGGAAGATAGAAATTTCCACCTTGTAAAAATGAATAAAATCAATTTTGGGGAACAATTGAAATAAAAACAGCCCCTAGACAACAAATCGAAGTCTGTGACCATAAACCTAGAAATAACAACCCTATACCTCAGTCACGTTTCGTAGCGGTAGGACTGAGGGGGCCTTGGTCAATCGGGGAAACAAAAAGGGGCCCCAAAATGAGAAGGGAAAAAATGGCAAAAAATAGGCATTGTGGGGGTTGACAATTTTTTTTCTGTTTTTCATTCCCCGGGAACGGTTGGGGGAACGTCCAAGATAGAGCCAGGGACCCGATAAGTGGAAGCGGGGACAAACAACTTCAATAAATTAAAGCCGGAGCTCATTAGACCAATATAGATATGATTATGAAATTTATAGCACTATAAAGTGTACCCATTACCAATCTAATGATACCTCTTTCAGCTCACTATTATCACTGAACCCCATTGTTCTGAAAATGTCTCGCAAAATTGTGAGTGGTTCATCTTCACGCTCCTTGAGATTTGTTGTTTGAATGTGTCTAAAAAGTTTGATTTTGAGAGGGGTAAAATTGGAGTTTCAGATTTTTGTACACACAATTTTTTCCAAGTTACGCAAGCCGATCAAAAGGGTTTTCGAAATATTGACGTCTCGACGCTCGGGGAGGGGCAAGGCCGTGCAATGTCATCATTATATCAAACAACCAAGGGGTAAGGGTATCACTCGGTTTATTCAGTGACCGATTTTTTGTTATATATATATGGTCGATTCCAGCGAAAAGTGTACACGGTGTTTTTGATCTTGTTCAGGCCAATAAAAAAATCCAAAAAAATGTAGGAACCTCAATTTTGCGTTTTATGTATCCGCACCGGTGAACTTATTCGTGCCGCATTTGTTCCAACTTCATTTGGAGTGAACCTTTTTTTTTTACAATTTAAAAACATGCCATTTTTGGCCATTTTTGGAAAAAAAAACTTAATTTTTTTTTCGCGACCAAACTTTTTAAAGAAAATCATCAAATAACTTAAATTCAAGTTGTATTTTAGGATGGCACACATCTCAGGAGAAATTGTACCAAATTTGAATCATATAGGGCAATCCAAACAATCTCTGGAATTTTTTTTCGAGTGGTAAATTTGAATGTTACCTACGAATACAGCTTTTTTAAAAGCTTATAAACCATACCAGATATAACGAAGTACGGCTGGCAATTGTCGTACAGAAGCGCCTCACCATTCCCTATCGACATGCATTGTTCCCAATGACATTGCTTTCTTTGTTAATCTGGCAGAAGAGGTCAAAGGTCCAAATTTTTCATGTGGTCAAAAAATTCAGTTACCTACGTATACACCCATATACCACTGCCATTTCTATACCTTAAAAGATTAGTGACAAATATTGTAGGGAAAGTTGACAAACGATGTTTTGCAGACGTGTGTAAAGTTTTATCATCCTTGAACAATAAGTATTTGAGATATTGCCTTATAAGTGCTGTATTCGTAGGTAACATTTGACATTCCGAATGTTACCTACGAATACATGTATGCAAAGCGTGTTTCTGGCATATATTTTAGTAATTTGTCTTGAGACTAACATTACAAACTTTTGTAGTTTCATTTGCCATATAAATAGGATATTGTGTGATAATTTTCTTGTTTAGAATCTTATGTTTTCATTATGTTTTGACATTTTCGTTATTAATGTAAAATAATATTTATTTTTAATTTCATTATTGAGAAGTAATTTTGCTCTGAAAAATGCTATTATCAAGTTTAATTTATTTCGTAGCGCTTATCAAGTGGGGAAACTCTTTCAGATTTAATTACCAAAAAAATTATAGCTTTTTATGAATAAATAAAAACATGGGATAACATTTCCTGCAGTGGCGTCACGTGTATTCGTAGGTAACAATGTGTATTCGTAGGTAACAATGTCACGTAAACTGTCATTTTCGGCTTTACAATTAACCTCACATTGCTTTTTATTTATTGGAAAGGAAGGAATAGTCCCAATAGATAATGGGGACATCATTTGGACCCAATAATTTAAGTTATTTTATTGTATTGGTGATTATCAGATTTGTAGTAAAGTTTCCCAAATTATAGCTAATTGTATTATTCGGGATTAACCAATCTTTTTTTCCTATTTCATTCAAGGCACGTTTGCCGATTGACACAATCTGTACATAACAGATGTGAATTAACCTTCTTTAATTTTATTTCAAAATACGAAATGAACAATATTTACTGAGATGGATTTTCATTACTTATAAAAAAAAATAAAAACAAAACTAAACGTTAATTTTTTACGACTTATCCTTTTTTTTTAGATTAAGGTGTTTATGTTTCTTATTAACGAATTGCAATCTGGAGTTCAATACAAAGCAAACTTGCCTCTTTCTTTAAGTTATCTTTAATTTCCAACTTGGGGTTTTATGCGATACTCTGACTCATAATTTCATAAGTTATCGAAACCATGTTGATTAAAATAAAGTTGACTTTATTTTCATTTTTTTTCTTCATGAAAATGAAAATGACGTAAAAGTGACAGATGCATACGTATATAGCTCTCTTTAATCATATATAGTGCAGCAGAAATTCAATTTGGTTGGGATATTCAGCCTGGATATGTTTCATTGACGTATTATATTCTCTCAAAATACTTTGATTTTGGTTACGTTTGAGCAAGAGTTCTTTAATTCTTTCCAATAATCATATAATATAAAGAAACAGTCAATTATATTTTTAACATATGAATATTTAAACTCACAAACAGTCCAAGACACTCACTGTTACCCACAAATAGTATCATTGGAATAAGATATTAAACAGAATGGGATAATCATATATGCATGTAAGTGCCTAGATATATACGACGATACAATACAACATTTTAAAAAAAATTAAAGGAAGGGTATAATGAATATTTAGATTTCAAAATGAAATATAGCTAATATTTTGTTCGTTTATGGTTTCATGCTTATATAAATATGATATCTGAATAAACGTGATGAAAGAATGCCTATACCAGATGGTGAATCATTAAAAAGGCGATCTACATCTATAATGTAATGTTCGTTGAAAGACATTTGATTAACATTTTTTTTCGAATTGTGTTAAAGTATTATGTTAGACAGAATATATCTAATTCATTTTTTATTGTTGCCTAGGGGCTGATGCTATTAATAAATATTCGCAATATATTATTCTCATGCGTGAATCTTTTAGTTTAGACGTTTATCATTTTAATCGGTTTTTATGCTTGTTATCAAGCACAATGTTCAGAAAAATACCTTACACTTACTAGTACCAAATAATCTTGATTAAAATATATAAACATACGATAAACAGGACTCAAATATTGACGTTTTTGCTTAAAAGTTAGTGTTTCTCTAATACTTGGCAGTATGTTCCCATATATTGACTGAAAAAGATATTTTTCACAAGAAACAGTTAGTTTGATACCCCTACACGATTATTATATCAATTGGATTCAAACAAATAGTTTAAAATATACATGAAAGCCAGATATACCAATGTTACCTACGAATACATTAGCTGTTACATACGAATACATATGTTTCTACCTCTTCTATTATCAAAAGTAATGGGCGGATTCCAATTTTTTAAGGGTTTTAATGAAGAGTCATTCTCTCTTCTTTCAGTAAGATATGACACATCTTAATTAGCGTCGTGAAGATTAAACAATGCAAACTTACACAACCCCATGTTTTTCAAACAGATTGTCTTAAAACTATAACTTTAATGAGATATGGCAAATACAAGGGAATTAGGAGCACAAGCCCTGCTCTTACCGATTTTAACTATTGTTAGAATCTTATTGATGGAATGGAATGACATATTTGGAAGGAAAATGTATATTAGGAGGCAAAATTCTGACTGTATCAAATTAGGGTACGTGTATTCGTAGGTAACATGCAAAAAAATATGTTTTACTTTACCCCTCTGCCACATAGCCAATTTGGGAGATTAAGCGTGGCAATTTATTACACGAATAGGTTGATATGTTGACTATTAGTGGGTCAAAGGACTAAATCATCAAAGAGGTTCTAAATTTAGACTCAACTTTTTGGTCGTGTACACTTTTCGCTGGAATCGACCATATATATATATATTTTTATTTTTTTTTAATTGGGGAGGGGACGGAAGCGGGGTGGGCCAGCCAGGGACCCCTCCTGTACCCAAGCCTGATATATGCTCACATTATGATTGATGAGAAAATTAAGTTGTACTCCAAAAGTCAAAATGGTTTATTAAAAAACAAAAAAAAAACAAACGGACTTCAGAATATGAACATGAATTCCTACATTCCGTATAATGTGTATCTAAAATATAATCTTTGACCCAAGTTTCGTTATTGATGACTGAAAACAAAAGAATGTGCACACCATATAAAATATTTTCTTCATTAAAATCTATAAATATTTTTATTGCAACAAGTTACTGATGATGTACATGTAATTGAATTAACAGTCAGTAATTGAAAAATAACGAATCATACAATGATTCAATAAAATAATGAAAGTGCTAGACAAAATGAATCGTTCAAAACAACGAATAACATAATTATGACGTTTAATGCCCGTGATTTATTTCACGAGGTAATTTATTTAAAGAGGAAGGAAGATAATTATTTTTGCAAATATTTTAAGAAAATAGAAGAGCATAACATTTTTCAAAATGTCATTATTGATGTTGATTACTCAGCGGTTATGAAGTGAATTCAAAATGCTATTCCTTCTCCTTAAAAATAAATATAAAACATACACCGATGATAATTCTTCTTAATAACGATAAAATAATTCTTAAATTATAATAATTTATACCTCATAATGATGATCATAGAATACATGTAAATAATTGAAATAATGAAGCCTTTGATTTCCCAAACGAAACGAAAATAGCAATATATGGAAATGATTATTTTATACAATTGGTTATAAATTTTGTATACATTATTCAACTGCAGGTTTCAACTATTTTCAGTGAATAAATGAGAAATTTCTATTTACAAATAACATATCAAACAAAATATACAAGACACAATGGTCCGTATTCTGAAACGAAGACTGAGTTTGTACGAGTTCAATTTTGTGCGATGCTATTGTGCCATCCTTTTTGTCTGATGCATCATGCAATTCTTCGGTTCAAAATACGGGCCTATAAAGGGTCTGTAGGATCATCTTTTCGGCTCTCTTAATTGCTCTGATCCTAGCATCGTCGCATGAAAACAAAACACCCCAAAAAACACGTGATCAGAAATATATTGAATCCTAAGATGAAATAGTATATTTTCTTCTTGGAAAATTAATCGACATTAACAAACAATTTGTAAAATGAATGCGATGTTACCAAATTGTACGTGACTTTTATACAATAGAACTCTAATTCCTTTCACCTATTTTTGTCAAACCCAAGTTGACGTTATTGTCTCATGAGTCTGCTTTTGTTATGAAAAAAGAGGAAGAAGTTAAGAGGGTATTCCCATTTACCAAGCGCGGCGATTTCATGTCACGACTGGGGGACGGAAACACCCGAAAGTGAAAAATAATACACTCAAAATTTGCATACTTCGCACATTATGCAGAAAATAATGAAAATGTTTGCGAGCGCAAAGCGCGAGCCGAAAATTTTGCCTCATAATAACATTTAACCTTGTATTTGACATATATTTTACCTCTTTATTAGCTTCACAAGCTAATCACTACATAAAAATATGTTCAGCTTTAAAAATCGAGGGGGGGGGGGACACGTCCCCTTCCCCCCCCCCCCCCCGGGATCGCCGCCAATGGCATTTACAGTAAGATTTTAGTATTGATGATAATAATGATGATAATAATGACAATGATATCTATATATAGCCCTTTTCCAGTATAATAATTGCTCAAAGCGCTTGTAGCATAATATGACACCTGTCATTGGATTCAATTGCAATCCAGCACAATAAGTGCACACTCGATCACTTGTTTTATTACTTATAAAAAACTTCCCCGAAGTGGCTTAAGCCAACTCAACCTGAATAATTAATATCTCAAAAATGTTTTAAAGTAGGAATCATGCTAATCTAAATTCAATGAGCTTACTAATTTGTCATCTTAATCTTTAAAGGGATTGTTTACCTTTATTCAGCATCTTAAAACAAATCAGTCTTCCAGCTAATGATGTAATCCTAATTGCAAATCTTTAGGTCAGACATGAATCGCATGAGATCGGTAATTAACTGCCGAGATATTATCACCATTTATAGAAGCGTACCTGGAACACTGCATTCAGTCTTTGGGGGTATAATCTGTTTTCCCCCAGGCCACTTGCACTCCTTTACTTATTGCGAAGTATAGAAGGAAGAAAATAATGATAAATTGATGAATTTTGGCCTGAAACACAATTTGCATTGGATTTGTACACGAAATCATGTTTTTTAGTAACATTGGATCGGACGCAATGGTACAAAATTGTACGTATGGCGGTGTGACCATAATTCGCGCGTGACCTTAATTCACGCACGCCAGATAGCTCAAAAAGTAATTAATATTTTGAAAATCTGATAGCACCATCAGAAAGAGGGATCCCAAATTGCTTAAGAATTAATCTGTCGTCACGGTACGGTGTATTGAATAGTGAAATTATTGACCAAACATCGAAAAATTGCGTGTCCGTTCCGAAAAATCTGACGTTCCCGACAAGGGTGTGGAAATCATCATTTTCCTACTTAATAATTATCATCAAAATTGTGAGATGATATGAATATCATCTAATTCTATGAAATTTTGACTTACATTTACTGTAATTCTCTTTCTTTAGAGTGATGAAATTTCTTGATAAATCTTTGTCAAACGCCCGTGCGGGAATTAAGGTCACACTGTTTTGTTGACTTTTTCAGCAGAACGCGCGATCGTTCGATCGACATAGAATTTTGAAATCGCGATATCGTCGAAATCCTTTGACCTACTTCATTTCTTCGTTCGGCGATTCGGAGTTTAGAATTTTGCCGTTTATTTGGTATTCATAGTTTTCGTTGATTTTGTGTAAAATATGCAAAATTGTTGATTGAATATCGCATTTTCTATAATTTTTGAAATTTGCGCGAACTATGGTCTCCCCATCATACATGTAACTCCCTAACCGCGTATATACCCAAGCGACGCAAATCTGTCTCAAAGTTGAGTGCAACTTGAAAAGAAAAAGTCGTGAAGTCTTGGCGATGTCTTTTCGCGTTTCGAAGTTATCGCGAAAAATGTTAAGGGGTGGGGGGGGGGGGGGGGGCTGAATCAGCCTAAGTCTTATTAGGGTTAACCGACCTTAACCTAAAAATGTTAATAGACGAAATCAATGTCGTGGGAGCAATTATCAAGTTTGCCTTCACTCTTATTGCCTTATTTCTCTTCATTCTTCTTTGCACAAGTCATATAAGTCAACAATTTTTTTTAAATTTGCAAGATGACTTTCTGTTCATTGTTTTACTTGTAACAACCTTTAAATGTTTTTTATTCTTGTAAACACTCATTGTTAGTCCTCAGACGTTTTGAAGAGATTTTTAATTTAAAAAAAAGAAAAATGAATTTAATCATCTGAATCGGAATCTTTAGTTGAGCAGTCAGTTGAGTTCGACCATGTTCATGAAGTCAGCCCAGGGCGTTCCACGGGTTTGCCTATCATGCCTACCGCCTACATAAGCCCGGTACAGGTTATCATCACGCTTAAAGACCTCTCCTACAGGACGGTCGTCTGTCGAGAAACGAAGATCAGCCGAAGGGTCGTGGTCGTTTAACATCTAAAGAAACAAAATTTAATATTTATTGACAAGGAAATATTAAAAACTGTTGCAATGCAAGCTAAATGCATGTACAACTCATATAATAGCTTATAGGCCTACGGCAGGATGTATAGTGGGACAATTATGCATAATTTCCAGAAATAAGCCTATATTAGTAAGATATATCAATCTATTCACTAACAGTGAGAGTTAAGTAGAAAGGATAAGGAGGGAACGGGAAAGAGAGAGAGATCACGATTGGGTCAGAATTACAAAAGAAACAGGAATGGGCAGTCGATCACAGGTGGTATCTCACTTCACGGAGACTATATGAGATTATGAGAGGTCTTCGAGACCCCGAGACGTCTCTGCGACAGAAAAAAAAATCATATCTAATGAACATGGTTGATTTTCCCGCAACTCATGCGATGTAGCAGAGACTAATGAGACGTCGCGTAGACAGAAAGGTGCACCTCACTTCGCGAAGACGTCTCCAAGACTTCCCGACGTTTCAGAGACGGTTCAAAACCGTCTCAAACTAGTCCCGAATCTGTCCTAAACCCGTCCCAAACCCGTCATGGCAAGTGTGATACTATCATTATGAGTTTAGACAGTAAAAATAAACCCAACACAAAAAGTAAGTACCATCTATTTTAGATATCATTACATTAATTTTTGAACCATGAAAATTTGAGAAAATCTAATTACATGTCCTTAAAGGTAATTTTTATTAGCTTCTATGTGAGCGAATTTTAAGGAAGAATCATCCTGTCATGCTTCAATGAGCAATGGTTGAAGGCAAAAATGCCATTTTTTGAAGTTCACAAGCCGATTATCACAATTTTGAATAAATGATTTCGGAACAAAATTAAACATTTTAACCCATGATATTATGAATTTAGTTTATTGTACATTATATACAAACAATATTCATTTTCCTTGTTTTATATCAATTTACTAAGAAGATAAGGTCTGTATCTTTACAACATCACAGTTGTCAAAAGGGATGCCACATGTGTGCCCTGAGATTATTGTCAAATTTCACGGTTGAGTGATCACTGGGTGAAATGACAAACACTGCCATTTTTGTGTATTTTACGTGGTATATTCCGTGAAATATGATGGAATTCCTGTTTTGGAAATGTATTTTCGACTTTTGAAACAATTTCCCTTCATTCAAGGTTGAATGAATACATAAAACAACCAAAAATAAGCTTATAGGTGGAACTTACTTTTTGTGCCGTGTTTAGAAATTAGAGACAGTACGGTATTTTTGGATTAAAGAGGGAGAGGAAGAGAGAGTGGCGTGGGTAAACGGTGAAATTAAGAGATTATATTTGAACATTGTGCATCTATAAGATGTAAATTTATAAATTAAGAGGACTTTGAAAAAGAAGCTGATTACTTACCGAGTTTTTGTGTGTTGCTCTCCTTGCTGCTATAACACCACACAAGCAGAATAGAACAACAAGAAGGCTAGCTCCTAGGGCTACGCCAATCAAACCCCCGATACCTAATGCGTTACCAGGTGATCTTAATTCTGTGTATAAATAACGTCAATAATATTGTCAAATTGAAATGATCAAGTTTCGGATAATATTTTGTACTGTGTTGTATAGTATTTATTGCCAATATTTCGAAATTTACATAAAGTTTGAATATGAATAAGCATTAATGGAGCCAACAAATAACTTAAGCTAATCGAGGTCGGCCCGTTCAATATCAATAAAGCCTACATTACTACAAATTTGTAGTAAATATATAATGAGTGTATTTGTAATTAGTTAAACACTTTCATCTTCTATTACAATGAGTCCTGGAATACTTCAACAGGACAGATGGCGCTATATAGTACGTCCCAAAAAGAACAGTACACTTTTGAAATGGCTGCCAAATTAAGAATCTTTTATTATAGGTGACTAAATTTAAATGTATGGAAAGCTCATTATTCCAACTTTCATATGACACCAAAAGGTTCGAAAATAATTCATGCATGGAAGAGCAGTGTTCACTTTTGTAAAGGGTGTGGAAATTAGGGTGAGAATTAATGTGCCTAGCAACCTACTCCCATTAACACACGACAAAAGGGCCTCACAGAATATACCTTGGAAAGTTACAATGCTACAAAAGGAAATGCATATTCCTACATTACTCATGCATGAAATGGTTATTATTATTGATGATAATTCAATATTCGTATAGCGCCTACCAAAAATTTCTCTAACCGCTTCACAATAATTATACTAATTATATATTTCAAATACATTGTTGTATGATTAATCGTGAGTATACATTTAAGTAGATGACATAAGTCTATCACAAATTCTATCATAGTTTTACATTATTTACACTTTTTGCATATAAAATGAATTAGGTATGAATATATTCTGCAATGGAGGCAGTACCCAGCTCAAGAAAATACTTTCTTTGTTTATAATCAAAGGGAATAATGGGGTATGGATTTTTACCGCACACTCTGCCAGCCCCAATGCCCGTCGGTGAGTTATCCGCATAACCAAAGTGGCAAGTACAGGTGTAAGATCCATCCGTGTTGGTACAGTTAGCGTTGTCTGAACAGTCGTTACTCGTCGGATTTGCGCACTCATTTACGTCTAAAAGTAATGAAAAGTGGGGGCAAAAAACCCACGCAAATTAAAATTGCAGCAGATGATGTAATTATTTTGTTAGAAAATGACCATGTTATTGTAATGCATAATATAGTAAATTTCCTAATTTTTGCGATGACGTCATTAAAGTTTACAAAAATTAGGAGGCAGTTGTGGAATGTATCGATACATATTATCCCCGCCAAGTTTTAAGCTCCAAGATTGAATATTTGCGCCTTTAGAGGAAGTTGAACTTGTTTCCCTTCTATTGACAATTCCTTATTTCTACCACTATTTTGACCTAGTTGGCCAATGAATCGATATATTTTTCTTTGCATTGTTGGAAAGGACACAGTCTGAAGAACCTAAATCCAAAAACAGGGTATAGTTTTAACAAGGCACAACCCAGATCAGG